>SDVV010014548.1:0-14775 GCA_016164225.1 Gammarus roeselii | reverse complement strand
CAAATATGATTAAGTTACAGAGATAACAACTTATTTGGTGGTAACCGGACCGAGACGTCGAAGTCGACATTCGTATAATTATATTTATAATAGATATGTAGATGCTACACTACGTGGTGTAAGCGTCGTATAATTACATGCATATCTATATGATCATATTTCATTGTACAAAACCAAGTGTATAAACGAATAGTAAGTGTACATCTCTGGTGAGCAGCGTTTTAACTAATTATCTTAGATGCTTTCATCGTAGAACTATTATCACATACACAACCGATTCCTTTTGGAGCTTTAAATTTATCGCTTTGGTTATTCAGTTCGATAAATATACTGATTCAATGACCTAACCTGACCGTACACGACGTTTATTAATTTTTTATCTTGTATGAAACACTTCTTCTGAAGTCATGATATACGGTTCGACACGTGCTGACATTTTAATAAAAATCTGGTAATAACTTCGAAGATCAACCATGATAAATTTTTCATAAGTTGATGACTGGGTGGTCCAGTAAGATCGGTACCATTGTTTATCAAGCTTAGAAACGTAACGTAACTCAAAATATATTTTTGAAGACCAAAATGAATTTATTGAAATGCAAAATTTTACACACAAAAAAAAAAATCACTTCATCCTAAGTTATGATCAAATTACATGAAGTATAGAAATCCCAATTAAATAATGAAGTGAAACCTACGCAGATTATCATCATTTAAAGGGTAACAAGACACGAACAGATAGAGAGGGTGTATTGAAACTATCCTACTCTAGTCATCTGATTATCACACTGAACTAGTGTTTTATGCGCTTATTATAATATAATTCTCTATGTGGCCCTATAATCAACACGTAAGGACATTTTTCGCACACTTCCAGCCTCTCTTATATATTTTTCCCAAGTCAGATTCTGCCTAAGACGTGCACCAAAAAGGTCTGGCTTATGGTAGAATTTATGTTTTTCATATGCCACCTAAAACAACCTCATTGGCGCTCGCTTGTGTGAGCAGCCCCTCAATGCTCTTCAATTCTCTTCTATTCTTTCCACGACACTCTTCAACACGACATATCACTTCCATATAACTTGCATGAACAAATCAACGAATGCATCGCCATCTGTTCCAAACAAAACAAACGACCACATTTTACATGGACGTTAGCTTGGGAACTCGGGAAGCAGATTTCAATGAAGTCCCGTCACGCAGAAAGAAACTTGTAAAGCATTAATTTATCGACAAATTCAGCAGTCATTGTCCTGATGTTCCTCAGTTAGCATTTGACTCTCTTTCTTGCCTCTGAAATGAAACGAACTCATCTGATTCCTAGGCTTCAAGCGCTTTGTTTTGTGATTATTATTACATGTTCATTTGCCGAAGCTGCCTACTTCTGTACGTGGACTTGAGTTGAAGAGCTCTCACGGGATATAAATGATATAACGAGCTTCTTTTCTGAATGTACGATGATGTTATAAACTGTTCCTGAGCGGTTGTCAAAGGTAATTACGCAAACTTGCACACTCAGTTTGGTGGACTATAAAGTGGACAATAATATTCCCTGAATAAAACTCACTTTTATTGACCAATACGCATGTCAATTAGTAAATAAAGTCCAAAGTGTCACTATTAGAGGGTATGCATATTTCTATATCGATCAATATACAGCGAAGTGGTCGAATTGTAGATCAATTCGGGTCATTTTTGATTTCAACATCCCGTTCTCGACGTCGAATAAATAAATTCTGTTCCATGGTGAAACAAATTAAAATTTTGAAGTTATTACCATAAATTTATCGCTTTAAATTACATAATTCGTTTCAAGCGTGACTGAAAACTCTTTTTCTTTCACGAAAAAAGCTTCTATTCCTCCATGAACAGCTCACTCGTTCACGCCTGTAAGTTCAAAGCTTCTACTCCTTCACGCCTGCAAGTTCAAAATTCTTTCTCCTTCACGAACAGCTTACTTGTTCACGCCTGTAAGTTCAAAGCTTCAACTCCTTCATGAACAGCTCACTCTTTCACGCCTGTAAGTTCAAAACTCTAACTCCTTCAAGAAAAGCTCACTCGTTCACGCCTGTAAGTTCAAAACTCTTTCTCCTTCATGAACAGCTCACTTGTTCACGCCTGTAAGTTCAAAACTCTTACTTCTTCCATGAACAGTTCGCTCGTTCACGCCTGTAAGTTCAAAACTCTTTCTCCTTCACAAACAGCTCACTCGTTCACGCCTTTGAGTTCAAAACTCTTACTCTTTCACAAACAACTCACTTGTTCACGCCTGTAAGTTCAAAACTCTTACCCCTTCACAAACAGCTCACTCGTTTGTGCCAGTAAATGCAATCGAGGTCCTCAACTCCCAACCCCCGAACATAGACCACTAATATTGCCCAATGTAGTCTGTGACTGGAGAAAGAACGCCGACCTTTTGGAACTCCGCCCCTGGTTCAGCAGGACTCACGATGCTGGCAGCATCAGCCAGAGAGAATATATTGTGCACAGACAATGCTGAAACCTATTAGTGTCCAAAGTGCAGACAATGCTGAGACCTATTAGTGGCCAGAGTACAGACAATGCTGAAACCAATAAGTGGCAGAGTACAGACAATGCTGAAACCTTTTAGTGACCAGAGTACAGACAATGCTGAAACCAATTAGTGCCAGAGTACAGACAGTGCTGAAACCAATTAGTGCCAGAGTACAGACAATGCTGAAATTAATGAGTGACCAGAGTACAGACAATGTTGAAACCAATTGGTGCCAGAGCCAGAGTACAGACAATGCAGAAACTAATTACTGACCAGAGTACAAACAACGTTGAAATCAATTAGTGACCAGAGTGCAGACAATGCTTAAACCAATTAGTGACCAGAGTACAGACAATGCTAAAGCCAATTACTGACCAGAGTACAGACAATGCTGAAACCAATTAGTGACCAGAGTACAGACAATGCTAAAACCAATTACTGACCAGAGTACAGACAATGCTAAAACCAATTAGTGACCAGAGTACAGACAATGCTTCAGTCATCAATCCAGTCCGAGTAAGAGGCAGTGGTAGCAGCTTCACTAGTACAACCCGTGTGAACGAAAGCGAAAGTCTTGGCTCCGACACAAGACCTCGGAGTAGGAGCAAAATAAGTCAAGCAAATCAAGTCAATGTGACTAACGGTACTCTCAAATGTTACTACGTGAACGCTAGAAGTCTCAGAGACAAAATCGAAAAATTAGGTATCCGTGCATTGAATGAAAGTATCGACATAATAGCTATCACAGAATCGTGGATGAAATTGAGCACCAGGCATTATTTAGGCAAATTTACTCTTCCCGGTTACTCACTAATTCACAAAGATAGACAAGGCCGAGAGGGCGGAGGAGTGCTGTTTCTCGTGAAACTCTGCAAATATTAGAAGTCACCATTCCAAACAACAGGCACGACATAGTATCAATCAAAGTAGTCGACAAACATATAAAATGTCAAATCACTCTCGTTTATCGCCCCCCTAAGAGCAATGTAGCAGATGATATCGATCTTTACAACACCCTCGTCGATGTTGTCACAACACAACACAGTATGTGCTGGGCGACTTCAATATCCCCGATATTGATTGGGAATTAGACGAACGTCTGATTGATTTTGCAGACGATAAGTTCATGACTTAAATGGTGAAGACACCTACAAGAGGTAGCAACATTCTTGATCTCCTATTCAGTGCAAGCGACTCTCATGTCACGAACGTCGAAGTAGGCGAACCACTCGGAGCTAGTGACCACAACTGTATCCGTTTTTGGATAGAGCTCGAGTTGAAAACATCAACAGACTGCGAAAAAGTTCCAAACATCAGATTAGCTAATTTTGATGGCTTAAGAGAGTCAATGGCATCAGCAAATATAACCCTCGGACAAGATAATAATCAATCGCTTGACTATTTCTTGACTGCGCTTAAAAATATTGAACATGAGCGTATCCCGCGCAAAAACAGGCGAACAACAACCTATCAGCCCAAGTACTGGAAAGAAGAATTGCAGCGCCTTCATACACGAAAGAAAGCAAAGCATTCGGTTAAGCAGAGACATCCACATGACGACGTAGCAAAAAATGCATACAAAATTAACAGACGAGTTCTAAAGAGGGTCCTGTAACGTAAGAAGAAAGATTATGAAAATGAAATCGCTGACAATGACAAAACTAATCCGAAACAATTTTTTAGTTATATTTCGAGCAAAATAAACGTAAAATCTGTAATAGGTCCTCTCAGGAACGATGTTGGTGAGCTAAAAACGGATGACACCAAAATGAGCGTTCTAGTTAACGAATACTTTGCTTTGTATTTACGTTAGAAAAGCAGGATATTATTAATCCTGAGGATATCGTAGCGGCATAACAAATTGAAGCCCTCACCACAGTGAACTTTTCCCCCGCCGAAGTTATTAAATATATAGATAAATTGAAGGTCACCAAATCTCCAGGTCAAGACCAAATTCATCTTAGAATTCTAAAAGAGACTAAAAACGAAATTGCAGAACATTTATCAAACATTTTCACCCAATCTCTCACAAATGGCACCTGCCCCTCAAAATGGAAAGAGGCCAATGTTACCCCAATTTTCAAAATCATGGACGAAAAGTGTCCCGGCAACTACCGTCCAATTAGTCTCACCTCAGTCATTGGCAAGTTGATGGAAAGTTTGATGAGGGATAAAATTACAGAATTCATAGAATCAAACCAATCGATTGGTGACTCCCAGCATGGCTTTGGACACAACCGTTCCTGTCTTACAAATCTGCTACTCTTTTTTTGAAATATAATCGAAATCCACGACATAAAATCTCCAATCGATATTATTTACCTTCACTTTTAAAAGGCCTTTGATAATGCCCCCCACAAGCGCCTAATTAGTAAATTGCACACCATTGGTTTTCGAGGCGAGCTTAACAGCTGGATAAAATGCTGGCTTACGGACAGACAGCAGCGAGTTGTACTTAACGGAGCTTTCTTCCCCCTGGGGTGAAGTTACAAGCGGCGTGCCTCAAGGATCCGTGTTAGGGTCAGTTCTTTTTATAATATTTATGAACGATCTCGATAGCAACGTACTCTCAAACATTAGAAAGTATGCTGACGATACTAAGATCGGAGGAAAAGTGCAAACTGAACTAGAGTGTCAACAGATCCAACTAGACTTGAACAAAATTGTTGATTGGTCAGGAAAGTGGCAAATGAAATTTAATGTCGACAGATGCAAATTTATGCACATAGGTCTTCATAACCCCAAACACGAATATTCAATGTCAGGAAAAAAAAACAGTCCCGTCACCGAAGAGAGAAATTTAGGTGTCATCATTAGTAACGACTTAAAAAGCAGCAAGCAATGTAATGATGCCAAGAAAGGCAACAAAATGCTAGGCATGATATCCCGCACTACCTCCTACAAAAACCAGCACAGTATGCTCAAGTTATTTAATGCATTTGTTTGACCGCATCTCGAGTATGACGTTCAATTCTGGTTTCCATTCCTTAGAAAAGACGTTATTAAACTTGAGAAGGTTCAACGTAGAGCTACCAAACTCATTCCCTCGCTGCGGAATAAATCGTACGAAGACAGGCTTCGTGAACTCAATCTTTATTCGCTAGAGAAACGTCGAGTCAGAGGCGACATGATAGAAGTGTGGAAGATTATGAAGGGTAAAGAAAACGTCGACCGAGCGAGCATTTTCACTCTAGATACAAACTGAGTGACTAGGAACAATAGATACAAAATCGTAGGGAAACGTTTCTCACTCGACATCACGCGCAATTTCTTTACGTATAGAGTTTTCGAAGAATGGAACAAACTTCCAGCCAAGGTTGTAAACAACAATACAATCGAAACGTTTAAGTCGCGGCTCGATAAGTTCTACATAAATCGCCGAATAATAGCTAAACCGTTCTATTTCCTGTTGCTATAAAATAAACAGAAATGGCACACGAAGCTCTCTTAGACGTTCTACTTCAAAACTAATCCTCTTGCTACCAAAAGGCCACCTAGTTTGGGCCAATAGGCCTCTTAGACGTTCTACTCCAGAACTTACACGTTTGCTACCAAAAGGCCACCTAGTTTGGGCCAATATTCCTGTTGTTGTCTTCCTACACTTGAAAACACTTGTAATGCTGAAACCAATTAGTGACCAGAGTACAGTCAATGCTGAAATCAATTAGTGACCAGAATACATTCAATGTTGAAACCAATCAGTGACCAGAGTACAGACAATGCTGAAACCAATTAGTGACCAGAGTACAGTCAATGCTGAAACCAATTAGTGGCCAGAGTACAGATAAAATGCTGAAACCAATTAGTGACCAGAGTACAGTCAATGCTGAAACCAATTAGTGACCAGAGTACAGATAATGCAGAAACCAATTAGTGACCAGAGTACAGATAATGCTGAAACCAATTAGTGACCAGGGTACAGTCAATGCTGAAACCAATTAGTGGCCAGAGTACAGACAATACTGAAGCCAATTAGTGGCCAGAGTACAGTCAATGCTGAAGCCAATTAGTGACCGGAGTACAGACAATAACAACTATTTTAACTCAATGAGAAGATTGGAAGCCCATACAGTATCGTCTGGTGCGGTTAATAATAGTTCGTAAACATGAACGCAAGGCCTTATCCCTCATTTTATATAAAATGGGTGATGGGGCCTCGCCTCCCACTCCTAATGGGTGGTGTGGTCAGCTTCATGTGGGGTTTAAAATGTAATAAATTAATGATAAACCACAGTGGCTGCCAGGTGGATGCAACCACCATCAGCCGTAAGGCATACATATGATAATTATAATGATGAACGATAGCGTTTGGTGAGAATTTTTTTATTTAACCTTTTCAGTTCATACATGCTATGAATATAATTCGAATTTCAAATCGCTTCGTTCAAGCAAAAGGGCAGTAAGCCCGTCACAAAACCACCACCCCTTTTTGTCCTCTATACACATTCCGTATCGTTTTGTCATGGTCCTCCGTTGGTGCAACGACGTCCGTGGAGGGACGGGCGGGGCGAAGATGAATTGTTGCTGTACTTCCAGCTGCTTTTATTCCAGGCGCGACCGGTCCTAAAGACCTCACTCGTCGGGAACTTTAACCAGACTAAGAATTATTGGTCTATTCGTAACGAGTATATATGGGAAGTGGCACTATTTTTGGGCTCATATTGGAGGGGCAGGAGAACTTTGTATCTGGACAAAAGGGATCACTTGTTTTCGGTCTTCTTAGCCCCCACGGTAAGTCGGTCGCACAATTCCGATAGCAATTTACACGCGTCATCAATTACTGCGGAATACAATAAAAATGTATACCTTCTGTGAACGTCTTTTGTAGGGGACATAACTAAATTCTAAAAGTTTCTTGTCATATCGAGTCATAATCTGCATTCGATAAGGAAATGATAAACGAGTGACAGGTCAGTGTTCTGCAAAGATTTCCCAATTGTGACTCCATTCCGGCACAAGTATTGCTCACAAATAATGTTACAGTATGACCTATATACCAAACGAGAGCACACATGAGAAGGCTCACCAATATTGCTTCACGATCCGATGCATTATGAAGGGACATCGGACGAGGAAAAACAGTTATTTCGAATCGAGTTACAGTCTTAAATTTCGATCAGCCCTTCCATACCGATGCCTGAGCTTCTCAATCCCGCTAATGTCTTGCATGCAGAGAATATCCTGCGATTGTAATTCCCAGAGAGGGTGCCCGCACCTCCAACAATGTTTATCTCTTTATGATGCACTCAGACAACTGAGGTTTGGGTCTTTCGCACACGTTAGGCGAGAGTAGGACACTGGCTCCAGTGCGCTAGAAGCCTCATCACTCTAATCTAAGCTTGGAATCCCTCGCCAGATATGCTTAGGAATGACCTGAGCTAACTCGACGTGTATCTTGTTTGCAGGAAATCTTGTTTCCTGTGTATCCAGTTTCCAGCGTATCTGGCTTACAGGGTCTCTCAATTAGGCGCATCTTATTTACAGCGTATCTTGTTTACACCGTATCTTGTTTACACCGTATCTTGTTTACTGCGTCGCTTGTTCCAGGGCGGCCAGTAAGCAAGCCTCTTTGGCCCCTGGTTTTAGTGGGACAGCGTCTCTCCGCGCCTGACGGGTACTGGTCATAAATACTCTTAGTATTGGATTGAAAGGATTGGCTCTGGTCAGTGGGGAATTACAAAGTGAGTGAAGTTAACAAGCGAAGGATAAAATAGCAAAGTTATTGCGACTGCAGGAGCAGCTTATTTGAAAGCTTCATTATTAGCTAGTCAGCTGGGCTGTTCTCAAAGCCAATATCCGCGTGTGCTGGCGATGTCCAGTTTACAATGGGTTTGCATGATACTAATGCATATTATATTCGTTCTACATGAATTTCTCGTAGGAATTGTAACAAAGTATACTTTATTGCTAATTGTTTAGCTCCTTATTAACATCATTTGGGTTTACGATAATAGTCACAGTAAGCACTCGTTCATAAGTAGTTTATGATCCTAGCAATCATTCGTAAGTCTCTTTTCAAGCCTGTTTTTCATGTCTGTGCCCGTGACTTTTTCTCCTTGTGAACTTGAGAACAATCGTTTTTCTCAAGTAATCTTTCCTGAAGAGTCTTAGAGGTCGTCGTAGGCGTGCATGTACCACTAGCTTCCCTTCCAGCTGGCAAGGCCGGCAAGATGATTCGTTAGTAAAAGTATTCCGTTGTGCGAGGGGAGTTCTTCACGATTAAACGAATAAAAGCAATAGGCCACCAACTTGAACACATCAGACATAATATCACATGCTCAACGTTTTTTTTTTCGAAATATAATGTAAGACGACATCGCTGAAACGTTTTTCATATTATTATTGTCGAACCGATACGTTTGCTACTAGCTGTTTCTGAAGGATTCACTAAGCTCGTTAGCTAACAACTCCCCACTTGCATGTTCATCATTAACTCATACTGTCATATCATATCTTGAAGATGTTTGTGTCTAAGCAGCGTTTCATTTCCTCTATCCTGCCAGGCGATGCACTGCTGCATTGCAGTACAAGGCCCGATTCGAGGGGGTGCAGTGCTGCAGTGCAGTGTAGGGCAAGATTAAAGAGGATGCAGGGCTGCTGTACAGTGTAGGGCACGATTAAAGGGGATGCAGGGCTGCAGGGCAGTGTACGGCACGATTGAAGGGGATGCAGTGCTGCAGTAAAGTGTAGGGCACGATTCAAGGGGGTTGCAGTGCTGCGGTGCAGTTTTTGGCACTATTAAAGGGGATGCAGTGCTGCAGTGCAGTGTAGGGCACGATTAAAGTGAATGCAGTTCTGGAGGGCAGTGTAGGGCACGATTCAAGCGGGTGCAGTGCTTCAATGCGGTGTAGGGCACGATTCAAGGGGATGCAGTGCTGCAGTGCAGTGTAGGGCACGATTCAAGAGGATGCAGTGCTGCAGTGCAGTGTGAGGCAAGATTCAAGGCGATGCAGTGCTGCAGTGCAGTGTGAGGCAAGATTCAAGGCGATGCAGCACTACAGTGCAGTGAAGGACACGATTCTAGGCGATGCCGTGCAGTGTAGGACACGATTACAAACAATGCAGCCCTGCAGTGAAGGGTAGGACACGATTTCAGGCGAGCAGTCCTGTTATGCAGTGTAGGGCACGATTCCAGACGATGCAGTGTTGTAGTGCAGTGCAGGGCACGACGATTAAAAGTGATGCAGTGCCGCCATGTAGTGAAGGACACGATTAAAGGCAATGCAGAGCAGCAGTGCCTTGTGAGACACGATTCCACGCGATGCAGTGTTGAGGTGCAGTGTAGGACACCATTCCAGGCACCGCAATACATTGTATGACACGATTAAAGACAATGCAGTGCTGCAGTGCAGTGTAGGACACGATTTCAGGTAATGCAGTGCTGCAGTGCAGCCTAGAACACTATTTCAGGCGATGCAGTGTTGCAGTGCAGTGCATGACACGATTCCAGGCGAAGCAGTTTGCAGTGAAGGGCACAGTTTGAAGAAAGTAATGGGAAAAGTGGCTATCGAAACAGTATTTGTGCCCAAGACTGCCTAAGGGCCTAACGAGCCTTTATCATACGTCAGTGTTGTCGTTTATACCATAATAATATCCGATCTTCCCCCACTATATTTACTTATGAAACCCTCTTATCTTCTGGATGATTCCTTAACGTCCTCCGTACTCGGTGGCACTCGTGATAGATTTGAACGAGGAAGTGGAACAGGACCCAACAACATTGAGTTTTGAATAAAATTTTAACTGAAAACCAGGCATCAGATGTTGGTCCTTTATGAATGCATACATTTAAAAAGACTACGATTTTTACTATAAGAATATTTAAAGCAAATTGGGCAGGGTGGGCAAATTATTTCCGTCCAATGAGTCGTTTCATTTCTTTTGGGTAAGTAGCAATTAGGCGAGTCTCGTTTGTCTAATATGACTCCTGTTATCTCCTCCACGTTCGAAACGGAACCTGGTAATATTGCTTTATTAAAGGAGGGGAGAGAATGGGAATTGAGTATTCCAGAAAATTCCCAGCCTTCCTCTACATACCCCCTCACGCTCCAGACGCCGCCACCCAATAATGCAAAGCGATGAGTTATGACCCGCTGGTGATTTATCCCGACCCTCCACCTCCCGTCATTCTTCATGGGCTATCTAATCAAAGTTGGCCTTTAGGCCTCCAGAAATCAACAGGGCCAGCAAGGAGGCAAGACTGGGACCAGCAGAGGGTGCCGGCGGAGCCTGTCCAGACTACGACTAGCAGAAGGTGCGGCTCCAGCTGTCCAGAATGGGATCAGCAGAAGGTGGCAGATTCGGTCGTTAAGACTGGCACCAACAGGGGATGCCGGCGGAGGCCATAATCAGACTGTGAGCGTGTGTCAGTTAAGGCAGTGGGGGGTGGGAGGGGCGGTTCAGACTAGGACCAGCATACTGCGAGCGCTGGCTAGAGCAATTTAGACTTAGACCAGCAGAGGGTGCTGCCAGAGGCCGTCTAGACTGGGAAAGGCTGAAGGTGCCAACTAAGGTCATTCAGACTGTATCTAGCAGAGGGTGCTGGCTAGTGACGATCAGAATAGGACCAGCAGATGGTACCGGTAGAGTGGTCCAGACTGCGACCAGCAGAGAGGTAAACGAAAAAGTCCAGACTGGTACTAGCACAGGCTGCCTGTAGATGGGTTCAGACAATGGCCAGCAGAGGGTGCTAGAGGGGGAGTCAGACTGGGACCAGTAGAGGGTACCGGCGGAGGAGTCTAGGTAGAGACTTGAAGAGGGCACCGGCGGATGAGTTCAGTCTCGGCTGATTCGGTAAGGTTCTCCAATGATGTTGGGCAGTGGATGGGGTCTAACTGAACCCTCCTTTCTAGAATGCCTAAATATCTTGTCCACGCCTGTTTCTTCCGGAACAGACTCCTAACTTACTTAGCAATTCAGAGGCTTCACATTTCTTATGCAAGAGCCCGTTCTTTAGAGATGGTTGAATTACTCGAACATTTATATTTGTGTTTGGTATTGGGGCGAATGCCATGAAATACTTGATGTCGGAAACAGGGAATGACAGTCGAAAGGATATTTCATGTTACTTACACATGTAAATGGCGCTGAAGTCATATTCCTAATTCGCTTTCGTCGTGATGACTGTTGTCGAGAAAACGTGCAGTAAGGAAACGACTCTCCAAAACGAAATCATTTCCAAAACCCTTTCTTGCAATGTCATTTATTTATCTTTGACGTATAACATACACTCGACGTATATATTTGTACACACATGTGCCCATATAAGCAAATTACAGTCCCTTCAGCCTTGGTTGACGATAACATTCGTAATGAATATGTACTATCGCAGGTACATCAGCCACAGTGGCTTTAATGAATTGATTCATAGCGTTCTTGTCCTCGTTTAGGATTCAAGAGAATAAGTTACTCCAATTCAGACCCTGCATTTCCGGCTGCACGTTCCTTGCTGATGAAGCTATTCCTGAGTGAGAGGAGTCCGTAGCCGCCGCTGTTGCTGTGGGTGCCGAGCCCTTGCTCCTCCTGCGGTGGAGGAGCCGCGGCCTGCACACAGCTTGACATTTAAGATACTCACTGATGATGTGGGCACGTTGGGAATGGTAACAACCTGTCCAGACCCTTATACTAGATCTACAACCCTGAGAAAATTCATGTTGTCTTGTTGGCATTCCCATAGACCATGCACGGACGTGATCTATGGCAGTGCTCGCGACGCCGCTGCCGTCGTTGGTAGGGCGCTGTGAACGGGGTGTTCGTGGAGATAGTTCTCGAATTCTATTTGTTTCTGACCAATACCACCTGCGTTCATTTGTAACATGTTCAAGTGTACGACATCAGTTTGAGGTGGTTGCGATAGAGTTGGAAGAGGCACTGGGGTTGGTGGGTGTGAGGTGGCAAGGCTGGTGTAGTGCGGGTACTCGGTGGCGCCATGGGTTGTGTATGGGTCGAGAAGCCGCCTGCAAAACCGGCGAGACCGCTGGACGCACAGGAGAGAGGTCGCCCACGTGGGAGGGGTGCCGGAGGATGATGCGGAGGGAAGGGGGTTATTATTAAAGTCTGTATCAATGTTGTGGGTTAGTCAATGCATTGCTATCCATTTGCTATACTTATATCGTTGAGGACACCAAAGCATTGTTTTGTGTTGTGTGTCATTGTCTCACGTGGGCACTGAATCGCACCACGCGACACATTTAGGGGTGACCGCAGGAGGGACGTGGGCAGGCTTTGGGACCAGGGCTGGATTCTATGTCACCGGCTTGGAGAAGGAGGTTGGGAAGAAACGCCGGTGTTTGTTCAATCCCCTTCTGACAGAATATACAGTGAATAGGTGATACGGCTCTGATGTCGGGTGTTTTTCAGTGGGCCAGAGACCAGAGCAGCACACAGGCTGCGCCATCGTCGTGACCAACGACGTTGGTTGTCATAGCCAATGCGCACGTCAGTCAAATCTATGAGTCTTCGGGCCAAAGCCGCATGAGTCTCAATCATTTCCACGCTTTCCTTGTTCAACGGATCGACGCGGCCACGGCTTTTTATGATTGGTCTGGAGAGACTTTTGACTGTCGAACTTTTTGAAGACCGTCTGAAACTGATTTCGTTACCATAAACAACAACAAAAAATAAGTCAAATTTGAAATGAGGCTCAAATAATCCCGTATTACATACTAACTATTGGTTCCAAGCATTATTGTCACCTGATAGTTCAACTGTACATGATTAGTTAAAGTTTTAACATGTTTTACAAGTTATGCGAATAGTTTGCAAAAGTTCCTAACGAAAACCACAACCCAAATGGTTTGTTTATATCGATCAGCTGTTCCGCAAAAAGGCTTTACTCACGAGAAGTTTGGAAGCCCACGCACTCCTCGAGTACATAGATTGTAAGCCCTAAGGACGTAAGACGTTTGCTCAAAGTACTGAAGACCGTCCAGCCTTTAACCATCGTGTGCACAGGACATCAAAGGGACTTTTGCTGGGGTAGAGCCCCTGCATACCCGCACAGTAAGCAGGTCATCTTATAGATGATCCTCCCGACGCTCGAAGATCTCCTCGTTTGATGCCCCGCAGATCCGTAATAAATTTTGCAATTTGGCCAGCAGTCATGCAACAGTACCTGGAAATAGAAGTTGCAATGATGCCAATGCTGGAACACAGCTTTGCTTCTCTATCTGGCATCGGCTCTGCTACGATTATCTCTTATTTCAATCAGTTCCTTCTCACCCATACCACCTCCAATTATCTTTTCTTTTTCTGAACCTTCTCCCTTCAGATGCTCCATAATACCGTCTTGAGTGAACCTGATAATGCCTTGTTCATTTAATATTTCAAGAAGGCTGAAATCATATTGGCTTCTTTAGCTCCGATTTCCTTTGCTCTCTGACTACTGTAAAGATCGGTAACCTAAGAGGTGTCTGCTCAGGACTTTAACTAGAGACGTAAGATGAGATCTCATAAGGCACTCCTTACATAATCCCATCTCGGATATTCTGCCGTTCATGATGCCAGAAATGAGTTGTTATACGAGGTGTACAGAGGCAGTGGACACCGTATCTTAGCAAAATTCAGTAGCAGCGGTCACGAATACTGTTATGGTAATGTAACAGGATTCACTACTTTCACGAATTCTGTTATGCTTATGCAACGAGATTCACTACTTTCACGAATACTGTTATGCTAATGCAATGAGACACTACTTTCACGAATACTGTTATGCTAATGCAATGAGACTCACTACTTTTACGAATACTGTTATGCTAATGCAATGAGACTCACTACTTTCACGAATACTGTTATGCTATTGAAACGAGATTCACTACTTTCAGGAATACTGTTATGCTATTGCAACGAGATTCACTACTTTCACGAATACTGTTATGCTAATGCAATGAGACTCACTACTTTCACGAATACTGTTATGCTATTGAAACGAGATTCACTACTTTCAGGAATACTGTTATGCTATTGCAACGAGATTCACTACTTTCACGAATACTGTTATGCTAATGCAATGAGACTCACTACTTTCACGAATACTGTTATGCTATTGAAACGAGATTCACTACTTTCAGGAATACTGTTATGCTATTGCAACGAGATTCACTACTTTCACGAATACTGTTATGCTAATGCAATGAGACTCACTACTTTCACGAATACTGTTATGCTATTGAAACGAGATTCACTACTTTCAGGAATACTGTTATGCTATTGCAACGAGATTCACTACTTTCACGAATACTGTTATGCTAATGCAATGAGAC
>SDVV010014547.1:0-14775 GCA_016164225.1 Gammarus roeselii | reverse complement strand
TGTGCCAAATCTGTCATTCATTGAAGAAAAAGCATTCGACGCAAATGTTCATAACATTCGGTAATTGCTAAATTATATTAGAGTGTGTTTCGTTCAAAAACACTTCTGATCTCCATAGGCTTACAATTATTTTCCCTGGATGTCCGATGTACGAAAAGTAAATCATCAATGTGTTTCCACAAGAAACACAAACGAAAAGTAAACCATCTATCAATTCGGCGTCTCAGCAATCTGCAAAGAACAGTTTTCTTACCTATATATACCGCTT
Organism: Gammarus roeselii; assembly: GCA_016164225.1. NCBI lineage: Eukaryota > Metazoa > Arthropoda > Malacostraca > Amphipoda > Gammaridae > Gammarus > Gammarus roeselii. Next base: position 14,507 of record SDVV010014547.1, on the reverse strand, counting down.
TGTCATAATTATTGTTTTGCATTTGCCAAAAAATTGTGACCGTAATAAAATATTGGAGATCTGTTCTGCAAGATGGTTGCTTACTTTAATATACAGAATGAAGATAAACTACTTGAATACCCCAAAATTCCGAGATAAAAATAGCTGGAATGGATGAGCCAATATTCGTTGTATTACACCATTGACGTCAGAGGCAGGTAGGGCGGGTCATGACGTCAGACCACGTGATTCTGACGTCATGTCATAAATTATTCGGTTTACCCTGTAATGTTAGTGTACCCTGCATTTTATGTCCCTCTCTCACATAAATTTGTATACATCAAAGCTCAATTTTAGAGAAGTAACGCGCATAGCCACCTGTCAGTCAACTTATCAGGGACTTCTCCCAGACTAACATCCACATACGTACAATAAGCACACGACATGGTGAGGCAGATAGACATCAAATTTAATTTAAATAAATATTGGGGTCTTCCTGCACCAGCAGGATTCTGTCCCACCTCGCTATTATTGGAGATAATTTGTATCCCTCACAATTACATAAGGCCTCCAGGAAGGGATTAATTAGGTTTTATAATATGATCCTGGGGCTATGGGTACTTTTTCTAGCTCGTACCTTAGAGGTGCACTAGATTTTGCGCCGGTGAAATTCTGTTTACAATTTAAATCAGTGGAATAGGGTCCATTTAATAACTTGCAGTCATTTAAAGCGTCAAAAAATACCTTAATATGATTTTTGGAGAGCATTATTATTCACAATCTGAAGGAATACGACAAATGACTGGCATTTTGAAGAAGAATATATTTTCATTCTACTCGTGTGAACGCGTTCTAGTACCAAGGCTACTCAGTGCCAACTCTTCGAGCTGGTCTACATCCGTAGAACAGGTGATTGTTGGTATCCTCTAGTTTGGTTTCTTAACAATGTATAAATTATTCACATTCATCTGATCGTTCAATTACTTGAATCAGCGGTCACATTCAGCTGTTGAACTTGAACGCGGCTGCGTGGAAATGTTGTCTGGGCCGGACGGGTCAAGAAAATGAGGTTTCTTAGGATATTTTTCAATCGTTTATTCCACAGAGCGCTTTCAGAAAAGTAATGACTGATTGTTTAACACTAACACTAACCTTACGAAACGAAGTGGAGAAAGTTTCAAACTCTAGTGCATCTTTAACATCATGTGCTATCACTCGTTTTTCTAGGTACACCAACCAACCTCCGGAAGATATCATTGTATGCTACTCTCAGTTTACTGAAAGTGACTCGTAAATTTACACCACAGTGAGTTACAGTTGAAGGGGTAGCAGAAGGTTTTGAAGAGCTATTTTTTAACTTCTGTCTACAGAACTTAAATTTCCTTATAAGCTGATTGCCAACTGCGTATAATCTCCGAACCTGCTTGAGTAGTAGTAGTTTGTTCTGTTATCAACCGGAGCTCCAACGTGTAGTCACTGAGTGCTTCCCCGTAGGGCACGATGATCCGGTGATTCTGCACAACTTCTTGCACGAAGTTATGTTAAAGTTCACATTAATGCGCAAAAGAACAGAGAGTTCAAGATCAGAGATGATTCAAACTTCGATACTTTCAACTGCTTTATTTAGTCCGGTGTGTTTTCCAAAAGCGACCAGCTTTTTCGGTGTTCTGTTCCTGTGAGCAGGCGTTGTAGTAGTTGCTTCCATTTTCCATCGGAATCCCAACGCGGAGTTAATGCAGACTTCCCGTAGGGCAATGACAGGCGTTGTAGGTTGCACGGGGGGGGGGCTCAAGAAGGCTCGCCGGGCTGCTGCGAGTGCATCAAAATTGATAAGTAAGTGTTTCACACATATTGCCACTTGGTGGAAACAGGGACATGGTGGTGTGTCCGGTCCCATGTCTACGTTCGTAAATTGATTGTGGTTATTCACGTGTGTCTCGTAAATAGACGGTTAATGAACACTTGGTCTCTCCTATTAGAAACCTGGTGTGTCACTCTCCCACGGATACTTTAACTGCAAGTAATTTTTGTCCACTCTGATGCCAAGAGTCATTCTATCGGGGTGTTGTACGTACGTTGATAACTGGGAACCAGTCTCGGTAATGTCTGGAGATGAATAGTTCTTGCTGGGTAGACACTCGTTTAGCAAGGGAATCTACGCGCTCGTTTCCACTTACTCTCACGTGTCCAGGGATCCAGCAGAACTCTGCCGCCTGGCTCGCTTCGGACATCGTGAATATGTAGAGGTCCTTAATTGACCCTACATTATCCTAATAACACTAAACACATTATACGTGCATCACAAGCACCATTATTATCAAGCAATCGCATCTTTTGATCTCATTGTTGCATCTCTCTGTAGGTAGCTACAACATTTCCGTTCAGCTAATACAAACTGCTTACAACCACAATGGCAGTGCAACAAATATTTATTTTGGCTAAATAAATATACCACGCACTAAAAGCCATGGAACATGCATCAGAAGGAATAAAAGATTCAGAGAGTCGGACAAGATTCTAGTTCGCGTGGCAGTGGTATTATATCCCGGCATAAACATACAGGAAGTGAAACCGTGGCCACATAGGCAAAGAAAGACACAGCAGAGCTATATGGGTTTAAATCCTAACCTATAAATAGACTGTAGCTAGGCTAGACAGCTTGGGCCACTGCAACTTAGGCTTACCTTGGGTACTGCTCCACAGAAGACAGGGGAGAATAACAGTGTTTAATATGTCCTATCCCCAGTGTAGAGCAGACTAATAAATATAGCTGCAGATTTCTGCAGCATGACACTATTGTAAATACCTGGATGCAAGATTTCAACTGTACAAAGGCATGAAGAAAGCTATGGGGGATTCCTCTGCCAAATGCCATAACAAGATTGTCAGTTATGCTAACATGATAGCAATCTTTAGATCTGAGTAGCACCCTACCTTGATCCATGCCTATTTATAGATATATATAGCTATATAGTGCCTATAAAGTGTGAATATATATTTTTTATATTGACATCTCTCTTTAAATTATTATACATCAAGAATACAGGTTCCGGGACATAAACATAATATCAAGGCCAGTAAAATTCATGCATTATGGAGCTTAAGACTTCCATTTCTTATTCCTGGTAGCTACACCCTTAGTGGTATGCCATTTCTCTTGTGATATCTAAAATTGTTTTATCACATGCACCCAATCTGTCTGCCTGTATTAGGCAGGCAGAATGGTATGTGATAATCTCCCAAGTGACACACAATTAGCCAATTATTTTATGTGCAGCCTTTCAGCCCGCTGCCTTTCAGCCTGCTGCACGTGAACATCTTCAGGCGAGAAGAAAACTGAATCCTCTTCGGTGAGTCATAAAAATTCCAAAAAAAGGGGGTCCCTCCAAGGATAACGACGCCACCAAGATTTTCTTGCCGGCTTTTCTATCTCCCTTCTTTTCCCCTTTTATATTTACCTTGGGTATCTTCATTCAGTTAAGTTGGGATCAATACCAAAAATTTTGCTCCCCCGTGTCTTATTGTCCTTGTGTCTGTTTTTTGGTGCTTGCCCATAATACTCAACCTCATTTGTAAGAAAAGGATAGCATAACTTGGAGTCAGATTGTGCCTTGAAAGTGAAAACACAGTGTTTCACTTGAATTAGTATCGCTCACAGAAGTTCATTCACTATTAACTTTTTGAGTAAAAAAAAGGGTAAAATACTCTTCATTAATAAAAATATATAACATCAGCTAAAAATATGTCGAGTTGCGTTTTTCTAAGGGCAGGGTTGTCAAAGTGCAGAGTTTTCAGCTTGGTGAGAGCACTCAGACTGTCTGAAAATACAACATTTTTGTGGAGGCGGCCACTTTTGATAATGGATATGGCCAATTCGAGTGCGTGTTGCTCTGCAGAGATTATAGAGGCCTCATGGGGTATGGTGGCTGAACGCGAGGTCCCTTCGCCTACGGCGGCAGCTCCCACTCCATCCGATGTTTTGAACCGTCAGTGTATATATGGTGGGGCTCAGATTACTGTTCATCAAGTAGTCGTAAGAATTCTCGGCGGTACGTGTTGGTTGGGGTTGTTGCTTTGGGGTACGTCTACAAAATCTAGGTTGACCAGTGGTGGGCTGATCATCCACGTTGGCGTGTTGATTTGAAGAAATTGATAGAAGAATAAAGGCTTGATTGCTCTGCAACTGATGTTCAGTGAGGTCAGCAAGTTGTTCACGCGTAGAAAAAAAGGTGGGCAACTGTTCTTCTTAGCCGCAAAGAGGCGTTTATCGAGAATATTGGTGACGTCACGGAGTGTTAGGCTATTGATGTAGCTGTAGTTAGAGTTTGTCCCACCAGAGCTTGGGGTGGATGGATGATTATTCATTTTATAGATCATTAACACTTTATTTTAGTATTTTATTATTTCTTCTTGCCTGTGCTCTATTATTTTTCTCAGCCCTTCTTTCATGGTGATAAATTTTGAATTTGTTATTATAATATGTATCGAGGTTGGTTGAGACAAGGTGGCCCAGAAAGGGGAGGTTTTCGTGGAACCCCGCGGGACTCGGGGACCCAGGGTTTCGGGAACCCTTGGGGACTTGGGAGACCAGGTGGATTTTGGGGGATCCACTTGGACCTTTCTGGGGCCCCTTGGGACACCCTTGAGACCCTTTAGGACCCTTTTGAGAAACTGTGGGACCCTTTAGAAGCCCCTCTGAATCCTGGAACCTCTGCTCCCCCCTCCCAGCACTGTAAAGCCCATACACAGAAAAATGTTTGTGAGATGCATGAGTAGAACAATTAACCATTGCAGTCCGCGGATTGCAGGCGCAAGGGGCGAGGGTCGCGTCGAGGCTGGTTGAGGTGAGTCGAGATCAGTCGAAACATGTTGAGGCGAGTCAAATTGGGCGCGACGAGCCGAAACTGGCCGAAATGATTCGAGACAAGCCGAGATGAGCTGAGACGAGGGGTCGAGGGGGACTCTGGGAGCTCGGGAAGACCCGGGGGACATGGGTCACCCTCCGGGATTCATCGGGCTCTTCTGCGACCCAAAGGGCCAATGCCCCTTCCTTGCCCTATCCCCTTAAACAATCAGTGCGAAATAAAAAATCTGGGCAGTTTTTTTGCCCATGACGATCCTGCGCTTGCTTTCTTTTTCACGATCCATAATATTATAACGCTGGAGTATTTGTGCGGGAGTTCGTGTTAGTGATTCTGTGAGTGGGTATTTTTTTTCAGTCTGTGTTCGCTCGCCCGTGCACGGACCATACGTAGTTTCTGGGGTTGACCTGGACTGCGCAGCTATAAAACCTTGTGACGCGGTGCGGTTGGAGTCTATCTAATCAGTGAAGCCATAGACCTTGTACCTGTTTCGACGATGCTGTCTGTGCGCACTGTCGCGCGTGCATGTTATTCTTGGAGTTCTTAGTGGTTGAAGGTGGGGATTCGTTTTATACTAAAAAGCAAATAGACTGCGTGGCTGTAAACATTGTGTTGCGTTGCTGCCGGAGCTGGCTTTGTCCGCGTAGCCGTGAACCTTTTGTCAATTTCGACGATACTATCTGTGCGCACTGGCGTGTGGACATAATAAACATGAGGTTCTGAAGAGTTGGAGGCAAGGATTCGTTTCGTTTCATCTGAGTCATTATCTTACCTAAATAAATGAATGTATTTATACAACTAAACTGTAAATATTGAGTTGCGTTGCTGTCGGAGGTGAATTGGCCCGTGTAGCCACTGACCTTTTACTAATCTCGACGTTGCTACCTGTACGCACTAGGGTGCGTACATATCATTCTTTAAGTTGTAAAACCGCCCTACGGGGGAGTCCGCATTAACTTCGCGTTGGGACTCCGGTGGAACATGAAAGAAAATAATAAATAAATTAAGTTGTAAAGGATTGGAAGCGGAGGTCCGTTTCGAGTAAGCGTTTTTTCATTTACGCACCAGCGTGCGTCTGACATTGCTAAAATTTTCACTTTTTTTCTAACGTTAAAAGGGTTGTTTTGTTTTTTCCTCGCACACTTAGGCGTGCGAGCCTACTGGAATCAATGATCATCGAGCCCTACGGGGGAGCCTTTTATGACTCACGTTAAGGCTCTGGTGGAAATGAGGCTCAAATCAAATCAAAATCCCACGGTAGCGAAAGAGGAAGCTCATTAGCAAGCACGTTCAGGGATTCTATGGGTGCGGAACGGAACGCACCGGTTGTGATACGCAGGGCGTTATTTACGATTTGATTTGAGCCTCATTTCCCCAGAGCCTCAACGTGAGTCATAATAGGCTCCCCCGTAGGAGGAGTTTTTTACGGTGATGGAGAGAGGTTCAATGGTGGTTTTAGCTGCTGAACCGTGAACAAATGCTCCATAGTCAATGCGCAATCGTATTATTATTCTGAATAACGTCATGCCGGTGTCCATATAAGCACCGAATTTCAAGGATGTCACTGAGAGGATAAGCCTGGTTGTCTTTTTGCAGCTAGTCTCCAGTGCTGCAATACGGGGTCGCCATGTGAGTTTAGGGTCCCACACAAGACAGAGGAATTTTATTGCGTCCTCGTATACTAGCAGAGTGTTGTTCAGCGTTAGTGCTGGTTTTAGGTGTAAGCGGGCACAAGAGTAAAGTGCATGCTTTTCGTTTTAGAGGGCGAGAATCGAAATCCGTTCAAAGAGGCCCAGTTCCCGACTAGGTTTAGACATTTCTTGAGTTCCCGTTGAATTTTTAAGAAGCAAGGGTGCCAGTAGCTTATTTGTAAGTCGTCCACGTATAGTGATGAAAGCAATCTTCCGTCGCGCGGGAGAATGTTTGCTATCTGTTCGATTTTGAGTTTAAAAAGAGTGTTTCGAGGTCAAAGGACTTGTTCGAAATAAATTAGTTTTGATGTTTTTATATAAAAGTAGCCACATAGCTATATTCATTCAAGCGGTCCTTACAATTGCATGGTACCATTTCGCTCATATATTTGATAATGAATGAAAGAAAATGTTGGTCACACAGTCAGTGTATCGCATTATTTTCAAGGTTGTGCCGCAGCTACAATGGCTTTTAGTTTCAGTTACACCAAATGATTTTCAAGTATCGGCAACAAGAGAATAAGAAGGGAATGAATAAGAAGGCAGTTAATTTGCCATATGAATTGATAAATGAATAGAAATTGTAGAATGAAAGACAAACAAATTGGCAGTGGGGAACTAAGCTAGTTATGATGGTTTCCTCAGGAAACCAGGACTGGAAGACAATGCTCGTGGGGCACCATTGTGTGGGCTGCCCCGGCTTGGTCTTGAACCTGGCATTCAAGAATGACGCCTGCTGCCGGGATGACTGCGATAGCTGGGTCCAGGACATATTGTGGCGTTCTTGATAAGGACTGTTTCTTTAGACTCTTGGTTCTATGAACCCTATTAGTGGTGCTCCCTGGGTAACCTGGCTGGGCCCCCGGGTCCGGGTTGCAAGCAACAATTTATGACTTCAATTGAATAGAAAGTTTGTGCTCAGTCTGGTACCCACAAGTCTAGTTAAGTAGTCAGCATAAATTGTTATTGAAATTAAGAATGGAAGGATTGGTTCCATTGAGAGGTAATGACACTAGATTTTAGAATTTGCTGTTATAAAATTAAATTCTTAAATGGAATTCCAATTTTGTCAATTATAACACTGCATCTGAGATACGTGCGAAATTATGATTCAGCAGGGTTCGTAGGGAATATATACCTACTGAAATTCTTTTCTAGCTGACACAAAATAGTCAGGCCTGGCTGCCACATGGTTTATCACATTCATCTTACAAAATGTATATCAGTTACCAGAATAGATTTAGCTAGCTTTAAGCATGAAACTAGGAAAAGGCATTAATAATCTAAGATTGCGTCCAAATATTTATAATTTGTCTACCTATATTACACTATTGCAATAATCACCAAATCGGGCCACATCACTTTCAGCCTGGTGCTGTACTCTGGACTGACCAGTCCACAAATTGGCAATGTATGGTGACTCATCATATTTATATGCATGTTTATGCGCCTATAGAGGCCACCTAAATGCTTAAAAAGAAGCTGTTAATGAAACTATCACATACACTGAAGAACTTACCCAGTTTCCTGGCATGAACTCGCACACCGAAAATGTTTAACGAATGAGTGTTTTGATCCTCCGTGCCTTGCAGCAAGCTCACTCAATGTTGCCGCTAGCGGGACAGTTTAAACTTGTTTTGTCTGAAACTTACATTTTTGAAATGTCCGCTTCCATGATTCGGTCTATTTGAATGAACACCATTTGCAAGATAATACTTACCAGTCTATTTTAATACGAATTGTAGGGACACTTGTCTTCTACAAACGCACTGCGGACGCTTCCTTGGGGGACCCCATTTTTTGCGGATAGGATGGTGACAGAGTGTCGCCGATCTTAACCCTGAAGGCGCGATTATGCAGGAAATGGTGGATATAACGTAGTAAGTGGCCTCTCAGACATTTGCGGTGGAAATCTTTCATGATGCCATATTTCCAGGTAGTATCATACGCTTTTTCCACGTTGAAAAAATGGAAACCACGTGTTTTTCCCGGATAAATGCCTGTCTAATGCCAGATTCCAGTCTCACAAGGTGGTCCGTCGTAGAGTGGCGCTTGCGGCTGTTACACTGGAGGCTGTTCAGGCCTGCATGCATATGAAGGTAGTTGACAAGGCGCGTATTTATTATTCTTTCCACGGTCTTGCTGAGGACGCTGGTATAAGCAATGAGGCGGTAGTTATGTGGGTCACCGGGGAATTCCCGGGTTTGAGTATTGGAATAATTATAGATTCCCGTCATTGATCGGGAAAAAATGAGTTGGAGTACAGTAGCAGTAGTAACAATTTGGTTTTGTTTTCCACCGGAGTCCCAACGCGAAGTTAATACTGACTCCCCGTAGGGCAAGTGGAGAGTGGCAGAGTAAATGCAGCGTAGATTACGAGTAGGTTCAACGTCGATTCAGAGTAGGTTCAACGTAGATTCAGAGTAGGTTCAACGTAGATTCAGAGTAGGTTCAACGTAGATTCAGAGTAGGTTCAATGTAGATTCAGAGTAGATTCAACGTAGAATCAGAATAGGTTCAACGTAGATATCGAATGGGAAGTAGTAGATATCGAATAGGTTTAACGTAGATTCAGTAGTAGAAGTTGTAGTAGTTTGATATTGTTTTCCACCGGAGTACCAACTCTAAGTTAAAGCCGACTTCCCCGCAAGGCAATTGAAGAGTGGCAGAGTAGGTGCAGCGTAGATTACGAGTAGGTTAAACGTAGATTCAGAGTAGGCTTACCGTAGTTAGAGAGCAGGTTTATCGTAGTTACAGAGTTGGTTTACCGTAGCTAAAGAGTAGGTTAACAGTTACAGAGTAGGTTTGCTGCAGTTACAGAGTAGATTTACCGTAGTTACAGAGTAGGCTTACCGTAGTTACAGAGTAGGTTTACCGTAGTTACAGAGTAGGTTTACCGTAGTTACAGAGTAGGTTTAACGTAGTTACGGAGTAGGTTTACAGTAGTTACAGAGTAGATTTACCGTAGTTACAGAGTAGGCTTACCGCAGTTACAGAGTAGGCTTACCGTAGTTACAGAGTAGGTCTACCGTAGTTACAGAGTTGGTTTGCCGTAGTTACAGTAAGTTTACTGTATTTACAGATTAAGTTTACCGTAGTTACAGATTAAGTTTACCGTAGTTACAGATTAAGTTTACCGTAGTTACAGATTACGTTTACCGTAGTTACAGAGTAGGTTTAACGTAGATTCAGAGTAGGTTCAACGTAGGTACAGAGTAGGTTTAACGTAGATTTGGGAGAAGGGAGCAAAGGTTCCAAGATTCAGAGGGGCCTCAAGTGGGTCCTACAGTTTTTTAAGAGGGTCGCGAAGGGTCTCAAGGGTGTATCAAAGGGCCCCAGAAGGGTCCAAGTGGGTCCCCAGAAAGCCTCCTGGTATTCCAAGACCCCCGGGTTCCCGAATCCCAGAGTCCCACTAGTCCTACAAGTACCCCCTTCCCTGGGTGACCTTGTTTCAATCAACCTCGATATATATAATAAAAACAAATGCAAAATTTATAACCCTGAAAAAAAGCCAGAGAAAAATAATAGAGTTCACGAAATAAGAAATAATATAGTACTAAAATAAAGCGTTAATGATTTATAAAATGAATAATCATCCATCCACCCCAATAGTTTGAGTACTGAGTGTTGAATACTTTCAATAAGTGCTCACGGGCGCCATCTGGGAGATTTATGATCATGTTTATGTGTACCCGGTCTGGCTCAGGTGAAGCTTCACGTGTATGGTCTATAAGTAGTACTTGTCGCTTCACTTTTCCACCTGAGTCCCGTCCCAACGCGAAGTTAATGTAGACTCCGCTGCAGGGCAATCGAAGAGTGGCGAATTAGGTGCAGCGTAGATTACGAGTAGGTTCAACGCAGATTCCGAGTAGTTCCAACATAGATACAGAATAAGTTTAACACAGACACAGAGTAGATCTAACACAGATACAAAGTAGGTTCAACGTAGACACAGAGTAGGTTCAACGCAGGTACCGATTAGGTCTCTGACCTAACAATTTTTTTCTCACTCTAGCATTTTGGGGTACGAGTGGGGTGGCAGAAGTGTCACGGGTCCCAAAAAAGCCCGACGAATCCCGGAAGGTCCCCCAAGTCCCCCTGGTTCCTCGAGCTCCCCGAGTCCCCTCATCTCAGCTCATATCGGTTTGTCTCGAATTACCTCGGACAGTCTCGGCTCTTCGCGCAACCAACTCTACTCGCCTCAACATGTTTCGACTGACTTCTACGCACCTCGACCAGACTCGACGCGACTCCTGCCCTCTGCGCTAGTAACCCGTGGACTGCAATGGTCAACTGTTCCACTCAAGCATTTCACATATATACATTTTTCTGTGTATTGGTTTCACAGCGTGGGAAGGGGGAGCCAGGGTTCAGAGGGGCCCCAAACGGGTCCCAAAGTTTCTCAAGGAAGTCCCTAAGGGTCCTATGGGGAAGGGATCAAGTGGATCCCCCCAAATCCTCCTGGTCTTCCGAGTCCCCTGGGTTCCCGAAACCTACGGGTCCCTCAAGTCCTCCGGGCCCCGCAAGTACCCTACTCTACTCCCGGGTCACCCAGTCTCAGCCAGCCTCGGTTCGTCTCGACTCCTCGCCCCACCAGGCGACTCGTCTCCACTCGCCTAAGCCTGCCCCTAATCACCTCGTCCCTTCCACGTACAGTGCCGCTCAAGACATTCGCTTTCAAAGATCAACGTGAACATTATTTCACCATTTAGCCATCAAAACGCCTAGCTGTGCTCAAGCATTTATTAGGCGCCCAGGGAGAGCGCAAATTCTCCCACCGTAGGTTGGACTAGACTAACTAACACACCGCATAGTCCGCCTAGGGCCCCTGCGGGCGTCTAACGATACATAGTTCAATAATCAGTACAAAATAGATCACCGGGAAAAAAGAGTAGAGAAAAATAATAGAGTCCAAGCAAGAAGAAATGCTAAAATACTAAAATTAAGTGTTTATGATCTATAAAATGATTAATTGTCCATCCACCCCAATTGTATGGTCCAGAGCGCTCTGTAGTTCGTGGAGGAGAAAGGTTTGTTGTAGGCCTCTTCGTTTCTAGAAGTAAAGTCAAGATGTTCGCTTTCTCGCAAGTCCTTCTCCCGTTGGAAAGCTACCGTGTAGTTTGTTGATTGCGAAATCTGGCTAAGCGTCTGAGCTAGTTTATTTGCAGTTTCCGCGTGACCCAGCTTTCGCATTTAATCTCCACTAGAAGTTTTCGGTATACAGCAGATGCCCTTTCCACGCTACTCGGTTCCTGGGGGACTGTGCGCGTCGGTAGGCATGGTGTTGCGTCGATATTCTCTCCCGGGTAGGAGGGTCATTTTGGGAAGAGCGCATCGAGACTACGGCCTCTCGTCGCCGACCCAGTGATCTATCTGGTATTGGAGGATCGCTCTCTCTCTCTCCTCCTCTGGGCAGTCTCTGTGTCCGGTGGGGTGTCCGTCTACTTTGCAATAAAAGCAGTGCTGTTCTTCGGATTGGCATGATTGGGGGTCGTCCCGTTTGTTGTGGTCGTCTTGGGAGCATTATGAGCATCTTTGCTTACCGTTACAGTTTCCTTTCGTGTGTCCGTATTTCTGGCATTTATAACATCGCATCGGACGTCTCTCAAATTGTGTAACCTTGGTTTTGGTGACGCGGAAGGAAATGTCCAGATATTTTGGCGGAGTAGGGCAGTTGAATTTTAGTATTAGGGCTGTGGTAGTCTCTCTTCTTGGTGTTGTCTTCGCTGCAACCTTTGCTTCGACAACGCAGTCCTCGTATTGAACGAGTCCAGTGATGTACTCTTCGACAACGCAGTCCTCGTATTGAACGAGTCCAGGGATGTCCTCAACGTAGATCAAACCTGAGCTTGTAGAAAAAGTCGGGTGTGGTTCTATTTTGCATGGCTTTCCACAGAGTCTGTTTTTGGAGAGAATCGTGTCACTTTGAAGTTTGGTGTCTACTCTGATGGCAAAACATTCGTCGACGCTGGTGGCGACGCTCAGGACTGGGCGGCAGTGAAAAAGCCTAGCTCTTTTCGCAGAGTGTATGGACAAATATCCGGTCTGTCGTTGGCGCCGAAAGTGATCTTCATGTGTTCTGGAAAGGTAGGACTAATTTCGAACAAATTGTGTTCATTGAATGGCGCGTATTGCTTTTTCCTTGCAGCCCTTGGAGCTCGGTTGGGACTTTGGTGGGGTGTAGAGTTGTCGAAGTTGTCGTCAGATGCAGAGGTGGAGGTACTTTTGTAAGTTGCGGGTTCTTTAGTTGATTTGTTTTTAACTAGTTCGTGAGTATGGAGGAAAATGGTCTTTACGTGACCCTCGAGTCTCGTTAGACGATCGTCAATTGTGCTAGGTTCTGCGGCAGAAACTTCCGCCTCTCGCTCAGAGAGGCCGGTCGCTTGACTCAACAGATCCAGTATTTCTTGGACGTTCTTGGTCAACTCGTCGATACGGTCGTCCCTCCGGTCGTCGTCCGCAGAGGTGGTGCTGGTCATCTTGGCGAGGCTGATGTTCTTGCCCGTTAGAATCTTGGTCTTTGGTGTTCTGGAGGGGATGCTGGTCCCTCCCAAATGGAGTTTCTTCCGACTCCCCATCGGCCCTCTGGTTCGCGCCAGGGGCCTAGGGAGCTCACTCTTGCTGGCCTATTAGCTGGCTATAGGGAGTTTACAGTTAACGTTACACAACCTCAAATATTTATTCAAACCAAACGTGCGGTTTAAGGTCCCAGCACAAACTAGGGACCAATCTGTGCTATATCGGGGGTTCTCAGTAGCTATTTAGCACAGGACGTATACGAACGTCTATTTGCAGCGTAGATTACCAGCAGGTCCAACACATATTCAGAGTAGTTACAACACAGACACAGAATAATTTCAACACAGAGACAGAGTAGATCTAAAACAGACACAGAGTAGGTTCGACGTAGACACAGAGTAGGTTTAACGCATAGTTACAGAGTAGGTTCAACGCATAGTTACCGAGTAGGTTTTTAGTGTTTGGTTAAATGAATATGTGGATATTGATTAATGAAGAGTAATTTACCCTTATTTTGATTCCTCAAAAAGTTAATAAAGTATAGCTTCTGTGAGCGATAAAGTATGATCTGACTCCAAGTTATTTCTTTCCACATGAGAAGGTTAGCGTATGGGCAAGCACCAATGAACAGATAAGGAGAGTAAGGACACAGGTAACTTTTGCATTTCTATATTCCCTACTTATCTTGGTTATGTCATTCCAAGGATAATATAGAAGGGGAAAAGAAGAAATATATGTTAAAGAGAAATAGCCGGCGGAAAATCTTGGTGGCGTCAATGGATCCCAGAGGGAATATCTTCGGGGGAACCTTGTTCAATTTCTTCTACCGTTCAAATTCTGTCTTGCCTGAAGACGGGTGTCCCCATGGCCTCAGTAGCAGGGGGTGAAAGGCTGCACACAGAATATAGTTGGCTAACAATGTGTGGCAGGAAAGATAATCACATACCATTCTGCCTTGCCTGCCTCATACAGGCAGACAGATTGGGTGCATGTACTAAACAAATACTAAGAGAACTAACATAACACTAAGGTGTAGCTCAATCTGGTACCCACAAGTCTAGTTAAGTGGTCAGCATAAATTGTTATGGAAGTTAAATAATGAAGGAACTGGCTCCGTCAAGTGGTAATGACTCACTATATTTTAGAATTAGCTGTTATGAAATAAACTTCTTGAAATATGAATAAAATTTCAGCTGACACAAAATAAAGTCAGACTTGATATCCAAATTATTGATAGTATAAATTCCTTTAGCTAGCCTAAGGCATGAAACTAGGAAAGGGCATTAATAATCTAAGTTGCGTTCAAATATTTTTAGGTTATATATATATATATATATATATATATCATTTCATTTTATAGGCACTATATAGCTATATATATACATCTATACATAGGCAGGGATCAAGGTATGGTGCTACTCTGGATTAAAAGAAATTGCTAATGTTATCTCACACA
>SDVV010014546.1:0-14775 GCA_016164225.1 Gammarus roeselii | reverse complement strand
TGTATTGTATTGATATGTATGAATCTATCAACTTGGGTTGTATATTTAACATGTCATTAGCAGTTCGAATACATTTTTCTAATTTTGATCCAGCAAATATCCTTTTGCAGATGATTAGATTCCATTTTTTTATCGTTATCTCCATTACATGTTTGGATAAGATCAAGCTACGGTGAGGCTTCTCTGCAACACAACATCACTCGTGCACGTCAATAGCATCAGTGCGACATCACTCAGTAATGATGATCCATCATCAACATAACATAGACATTATGTTGGAAAATAACCGAAAACTAGAATGTGAAACGAGAAGGTAAAGTCCAGTAATGTATGCAAACGCTGAACAGCAAGAAAAAATCGCCTAAAACAATACGATCAAGACGCCGTATGTGTGACTCAGCAGCAGAAACATCAACAAGAACATGAGAGCAATTCTCCAGTACCGGAAGTACATGTGCTGAAAAAGCTTTGTCGAAGAAGAACCTGAAAACCAATAAATCTCCAGGCTCGACACATCTTTTGTAGACCTCCTTTGAACGATGTGGATTCAGCAGTTTTAATGGCGAACAGAAATGGAAAACATTGCACATGGACGTGCGTTGAAACTAAGCAGTGAATTCGAACGTATTCTAATCAGTGTCCAACTCCCCAAGAAGTAGCCATTCCTTTCTTAGTGGCATCCGTCATTGGTCAGAATGCAACAGACTCGTAGGAAATTGTCACAACATTACCACCAATTATCGTCCAAATCCTCGAACAATGAACAAAAAATACGCCATAAAATCAGAGCAAATAATTTTCTCCTAGCGCCTTCCTATTCATTTCATGCACCACCCCTACTAAAGCTGATTAAATTGACTGGACGGCCACGCGAGGTGTGCCTCCACACGACATTCGCGAGGTCGTAAGGAACTGAGCGAGAAAGACGGGGAAGACAATAATAATTTAAGAGCCATGGATATTAATAATTTTTCAAGATTATTAGTGACTGCTGTTTATTCTTTGGTCGCAACCAGAAGGATGATCGATAGCCTGCATAACGATTTTCACTTGTTTGAAATGTTATTTCAAATTACAATTTCTAGTTTATATAATTAAAACTCAAGAAAATGATCAACATGACATGCTCATGAAAACTTTGTTTCCATTCCCAATCTCCATTGCCGATTATGAAACCTTGTAGTTTTAATTGTATGTGTTTTACAATGACTATTAATTTTCATTACGAAGAGATTAAACAAGGTAATATCAAGAAATACAACAAAACGAAACAAAATACATCGAATACTGCAAGTTAAATATTTTGAATTTATCGCTAAACGGAGCAAATCTAAAGATATATTCTTGAAAAATTTCCTGACACTCAACCTTTAGGATAAGCTAGTTTACAATTTAAATTTCAACATCGGGGCTACTACAAATACACTTTGATCGGTGTAATGTGCGTTCCAATTAACAGCTTTCAAAAACTCAGCGTTTCGACTTCCGATCAAACGAGAGTACGACAAGCCTTAGATACTCAACAATATTTTGAGGGATGACCTTTGATGGTCGACTCCGGAACGACTCGTTCGGATAACCGACACTATCCTACAGGACAGCTGTTATGGCCTTGTGGTTATTAAAACTGCCCAATGGGAAGCTAACTTCAATACAAAGCTCGTCAAACATTCGAAATATATTCGTTCATAAAGTTAATCGGATGTGACGGTTTCTCCCAACAGTTGCTGGGAGTTAGAATAATCACATCTATGAGGAGTAAGAGAGAAAGTTGTTGTTAAGGTAACTTGATACAAAGTGAAAGACGCCCAAAACCATTACAAGGTAGTCATTGCAAATCAAGATTCGTCAAGAATGAACCAACATGAAAGTAGGCGAGTTATTGAACAAATATTTTCCTTAAAATAACATTTCAGCAAACAGGAATAATATTACACCTTAACCGCTGTGCTTAGACAAATATGCATAGAGCTTTCAACTGCAACAGTATTGCTGTATTGGATACATACTGTGATAAATTATAAAGTTCGAACATACAGGGCTCAAATATATCACGACTTGATATAATTCGAAATCTACCACCTGTTGAGTTAACGCTTGTACAGTCAATTAGATATTGTTAGTGTGTCACCTACAAAGACATTTACTACCTCAACAGTATCCAAACACTGCATTTACTATATCGGTTACTTCTGGATTTCTTGCATGCATATGAATAAATGCCCTACTGACGAACTGATTCAAAATCCAATGCGAATCAAATATTGTGGTGCACGATAGCAATAGCAACCGTCTGACGGCACAACTTAGTTGACAGGACTTGTCTGAACTTTAGATTGGGCCTGCATTATTTTCTGTCCGGTAGAGCTGTTAACGCAGAAACATTCTGAATACTAAACTGCACGGACACTACAAAATATAGGACAAGTTTAAATTACTTTCCTTCGTTTGATGTAGTTATAATGGACCGAATATTTTTTGTCCGCTCCTTGAAAAAATAAAACATTACCCAGCATGTCCTTTAAACTCTCGCAGAATATGAATGTGAATAAATCTCTTGAAACTGTTATGAACATTTTTGAACTTGCTGTATATTTAGGTATTTTTTATCTAGGTATACCTTGCGTACCTACGAGTTATTGCATTTCTACAACAATCGAAAAATTTAAGATAATTTTGAGTGCTTCTGTAGTTTTACCTCATGTTTCTCGCCTATTGTTTTACCTCACGTTTCTCGCCTATTGTATTTCCTCACGTTTCTCGCCTATTTGGACCGCTTGAATAAACGCCATCATGTCCATAGTCGGGATCATAATCATCAAATTTTTATGATCAGGTGTGTGCATTTACAAAATTACGCATGCAAAACAATAGTTAATTTTATTCATGATCAGTAATAATATTGCATATTTCGTTGAGTAAACATTCGATAGTTTTCTATCAACAATTTCTCAAACAGATCGACCGCATTTAGAGTAGAGCTTTCGAGGACTTCTACAATCAATTGACTGCATCCAATCAACTAGTTTTGGCGCTGAAGACCCCGAGCGAATCTCGGAGTCTTCATTGCCTACTGTAACAACACATCGCAACAGAGCAACACTCGGGGTCATGATTGGGTCGGACTAGGAGTTGGGTCGAGATAACTGACAAACACTTGGAATATCCTCATGTTTTCGCTCATATTGTAATGTAATACCTGTCTATATTTGCTTATTGAAGTGTCGCATAACCACGGATAGATATACCGTGTGTAGAAAGGGTTTGATCAATGAAGCAGATTACTGACTCAGTCTGAAGAGGTGTTCGATTTGAGAAGGCAGTCGGCACGACTAGGATGGAAACTCTGAGCGTTGAAATTATCATGTATTTCCATGAGGCATTCATATTACCACAAATAGATGAGCTCCCCCTAACTTGAAAGTAGCATTGTTTTTAATTTATAAAATGAACGATATAATCCGACTGCTAACGTCTGTGATAAAATAAGATATATATATATATAGGATAAAAATTGATAAAAGATTTGCATTGCGAACACAAAAGCTAACAGGAAATACTTTGCAATCGCGATTGTAGTAGTCATGCAGTAAGTAACCGGAAGGCATACACTTAAGACCTGGTTCGTTTCATATGCCTTTTATTCATGATAATTTAGGCAACCGTTCAAAAAAGGGAATGTAAGCTTTCATTTTAAGAAACAGGCATCTCATCCACCCGTATCAAAGCACTATAGGGGTACAGGTGACACAAACTGTGAACATGAAAAAATGCTCATCATTTTAGCCCTTGAACTCACGTATTTTCCGTGAAGAACACTCGGATCATATCCCGTTAACTTAGAGGTCGCAGCAACTCTCGAGGCAGTTAGTTACTATGCAGATATGCAGGATGCACTGCAGGCGTCTGGCTGGTACTGGTCCTCCAGGACCTTACTGACACGGTAGATGGCACCCAGAAGACCTTAGTTGCAGAGTTAACGGGGCCCGGCGGGATCCTACAGAAGATGATTCTGGATAGAAGTTTAGAGGACCGGCTGGCAGAACAAAGATGATGTGATACAAGATGATGTGATACATCTGATGCATAAACCAGTGTATGGAGATGATGTGATAGAACTGATGGACGAATCAGCGTAAGCAGATGATGTGATTCAGCTAACGGATGTACCGGCATATGCAGATCTTGTAAGCTTTTAGTTTGACGTTGTTAAAATAAGTTATAGAAGCGAAGGATCTAATGATTACAAGTTGTTTTATAATATTATTTTGAGTTATGAACAAAGAAACATGTCACAGGGTAATTCTGAGACGAGCATGAATAATGATTGTGATATTATTAGACACAACGGAACAAAAAGTGTTGATTAGATAATCAAACTGAACATAACAGTTAAGTAAAAAGAGAGTAAAAAAAAGAAAGAAGGAAACCCACCTTGTAGGAAGATACAAAAAAGAAACGTATAAACACTGCAGGAAATATTACACCTGTTTACATATGCAAGTATACTACTATTATCTGGCAAAGTATCACACAGTTAATAACAACCTATGGAACGCATACAAACGCTGAAGAAAATATTACACGCATCTAAATATGAAATTATAATACTAGCAAAGTATCACACAGAGTGTTTATTCGCTGTTCTAATCGGGCTTACCTCCCCCAAAGCGGTTCTGGTACGAAGTGTGAGGTCCCATTCAATTTAACCCACTATTCCTGAAAATATGGGAGGGCCTTGCTTTTATGTGTATGAAATGATCCTCCAATCAGAGAACCGATCACAGTTTGGTCACTCAGAGGGGACGTGTTATCCCAAATCCTTGACCCTCTTTGGCACTATTAAATTTAGACCGCTAACTAATTTATAGGCTCTTCCCCCCAATCTTTACAACATAAGGTTACCCTGGGCTATGAGAGTGAAACACGGCCTTTCTTCGTTATAGGATCCTGGCCACACATGCTGATTCGTCGATTTTAACAGGATTACCCAAATGACATACACTTGTCAACGTCTCCTGGTCATGTAATGCAATATGGGGACCAACTGCCGTTTGCTGAAAGAAACACTTTTGAGGGTGATAGGAATACGCAAAGTGAGAGGTTTCCCACCGTGTAACTTAAGCTAGGGTTGACAGGCCTGCACTGTTTCTCGCACGAGAATGTCTTGATAGACATTGTGACATACATATATATACATAAATATATCTGCTAGCTGAGTCTGATCATAACACAGATGATGTGATTCAGCTGATGGATGTACCGGTATAAGCAGTGGATGTGATGCAGCTGATGGAAGTACCGATATATGCAGATGATGTGATGCAGCTGATGGATGTACCGGTATATGTAGATGATGTGATTCAGCTGATGAATTTACCGGAATATGCCGATGATGTGATGCAGCTGATGGATGCACCGGTATATGCTGAAGATGTGATTCAGCTGATGGATGCCCCGGTATATGCTGATGTGATGCAGATGATGGATGTACCGGTACATGCAGATGATGTGATGCAGCTGATGGATGGACCGGTATATGCAGATGATGTGAAAAGGAAACATAGATTCAACTGCACTGGAGATATAAAAAAAAATCGTGTTCAAGTAATATTTTTTTATTCTGAATATACGAAAGTATTCTGTCAATTCAATACGACCCACTCGACAAAGACAAGTCAGCAAAGTTATGTATGATTTTCAGCGAATTATGAAATGACGTGATTTAAATTACTATCTTTTATGTCGCCCATACTTTGACGTCGGAGCTACGATCGTTTGAGGGTCTCGAGACCGAATGCGACGGAAGGAAAATATTGAAGCTAGAAACGATACCAATAAAAAAGGAAAGGGCTATGGAAATAACCGAGAAATGAAGATAATATAGCTGTATATAACCAAGATGAACGTAGTTTATTTCGATGCCTTATTGGTAGGATATGTATGTTTGAATCAATGGAATTTATCAATTTTGGGCAGTGAGAACCAACTGTCAATGTGTTGCTGATTCGATAGAATGAACATTTGCTGTGTATCGTACAAGTCTAATTAATAAGCACGGTTCTGCGGAACCTATTCAGTTGCCCAGCCTACAGTATAACTTTTCATGAAGTCCTTATTCATCGAAAAGTAGTAAACTAATGACTTTTTTCACGTTTTTCAAGTCCTTGTATAATTCGATAAAACACTCAACCAGAAACAACTTGCGGCAAATGGCAGCGTTTGGAGGGAATTTCTACAAGTAATTGCCTACTATTGGCGATGCAAGCACCACCGATGTCCCGAATCTAGGCTAAGTGAGCACTTCAGCCTAGTCTGCAATGAACGAGTTCCTCAAGTATGCGTGGAAGTGATTGAACGCGTTCTATTAAAATTAAAAACGTACTGCTAGAACTGGAACAAGTAATGACGAGTCTTCATTATTCGACGTTATAATAATGAAATTTTCTCTTTATTCGAGGATATGATTTACGAGCCGTCCTCATTCTTCGATGATATAATAATGGGGTGTCCTCATTTTTCGAAGATATAATAACCGGCTGTCCTCATTATTAGAAGATATAATAATGGGGTGCCTTCATTATTCGAAGATATAATAATGGGGTGTCCTCATTATTTGAAGATATAATTATGGGGTGTCCTCATTATTCGACGATACAATAATGGGTTGTCCACATTATTAGAAGATTTAATAAAGGGTGGCCCTCATTATTAGAAGTTATAATAATGGGGTGTCCTCATTATTCGAAGACACAATAATGGGTTGTCCTCATTATTATAAGTTTTAATAATGGGGTGACCTCATTATTCGAAGATCTTATTGTGCCACAACGCATGGATAGCGCAAATAACTTTTTATTGTTATTTTAAATTCTTTAAAGTGAAGTAGGACGACCATAGGATTGAAGGCAGTCGTAGTGAAAAATGCATTAATAGTTGGTATTTTCCTAATTCAACGAGAAAAAACAGATCGACTTCCAATGTTTTATTGATCCGAAATAATTCATTTGATAAGGATAAGGAGGAATTACTCGAACTTCATTACCGAGGAAATAAAATGTTCCCCAGTTTATTTAGACTTAATGCGATCAAACGAATGCCGGTCAAGTTTTTACCCAGCTGCTGACGAGTTTTATCACTTGTTTTCTCATGCCAATATCTATTTACATTTATAAAATAAGTAGCACTCAGTTTAGTAGTTGTTCTCGTATGCATATTTTGCCACATTTCTTCGGCACACGACCCACCTCAGGTCCTATTCAGCTCGACCACAGCGTTCGAATGGGAAACTACAAATATTCTCTAAAACGAGATGAATTGAAAAGTTGCAGAGTCGAGCATTCCAGCAGCACTCGTCAAACTAAGAGGCTGAGGGTTCTTCTGTTTCAGCCCTACAGGAAGCTTCATCTCTAAAACCGCACCTTCAACTTTCCTAATGGTTCTGGTGATTTGTAAAATGAGGCAGTGCATGAGATTTTATGTTTATGGGGTTCGAAATGAATGTTGGTCAACGACACATCAATAGTAAAAGTTTGTGGTAATTTTTCAGGCATTCCTCCATTGTCAAGCCTTGGTGATCGATAAACCCAAACAAAAATTTGCCTTTTATCAAGTGAATGTTGCCTTTCATCATAGAAGAAAGAAAACCCGATGGTCGTTATCAGCTGACTTCATTAATTACGTTGAATGAGACTCAATTAATTGGTAGAGTAATGTTATATCGTATTTTTATATTTTTTGTATGAATTATTCTGTTCCACAAAAAACACAGGATGTACCTAAACTTTCGATCAGTGTTATTTAGAACAAATGATATTTTTCGTGAATCCACTTGCGGTACTCACAGTGTTAGTTTAACAGGAATTATAATTATAATAATATCAACAATAATAATAACAATTATAATAATTATTATCTTCACTGAAGCACTCGATGGAACAGTAATGGTTACTACCGAAAATAAGTTCAATAAAAAAAAACAATTCTAACCAGTAAATCAAAAATATCGTCCAAAAAACAGCACACGTGAAGAGACAGATCAAGATTGGAATATACAACAACAATTCATAGATTAAGTTTGAGACAAGCATGCTTAAAATACCTCTCATGCTCCTTCCCACATGAGTATCTATACAAATAACGATGTTGGAGAGGTTAAGTATAGAGCCACCTATCAGTGAACATACTCGGGGTCTCATCTCAACCAGACAGCAGCCCACATATAATGGGCCACAACCAGATGTGCAGTTAGGGGTCAAACATTATTCCTCTTAACATCGGAATCTTCCTGCACAATTAATATTCTGTCTCATCTTTCGTTAAGTGGGATAGTTCGTATCCCTCACTGTTACATATTGCCTCGAGGAAGGGATTATTCGAGTGTTCACTGCGTTCCTGGAGGCTGAATGCATTTTCTTGCTCGAACTTCCAGGCAATCAACATCATATTATGAAAATACTTGGCTAGCACTCGTTCTTCTTGGGACACCCACAAGTCTTCTGAACATGTCATTGTATGCTACTCGCAGTTTGCTCATAGTACCCCTCATAAATTAATACACCACAATGAGTTACAGTACATAGGATAACAATACGTCTTGAAATGCTGCAGCTCAACATACGTTGAACAAAAGTTGATTTTTTTTATTAGTTGGTCGACAACCGCATTCAACATCCGGTGTTGCTTAGAGATATCGTCGTTATCACACCGGTTATTTGTTATTAAATGTCCCAAGTAAGGGAAACTGTCCACATACTCCAGCGGGGTCCCGCTGGGTACACCGTCCGTTCTGTACTGGAACCTCTGTTTGGGTGGTTTCCCTAGCATACACACTGATTTGCTAGTATTGTACTCAATGTCTAGTTTCGCTGCCTCAGTCTCGCCTATTTTTAGCATCGTCTGAAGAGCATCGACATGTGGGGCCAGAAGGACCATTTCGTCTGTATGGGTAATTACGTTAACACAGCAGCAGTCAATGTGACACTCAACACGGCTACGAGATAGCCGATCATGTAAGCTGTCTACATACACATTGAAAAGGAGAGGCGAGAGTTCGACCTTCTTACCTAATACCATTTGTCGTTCAAAACTGGTTTGACATTGAGCTTCCCCATCGTATTACAAATTTCTGCTGCTAATTATTTTTTGCATCAAAACACAAAAGGTACAGTAGTGAAAGAAAATTCGTTCAAGGTTAGTCCTTAACCGGAAAAAAAACAAGACATTTTCTACGTACAATTTGACTTTATATGAAAATTTATTACGGGATTAAATCGGGCTAAGATTTTTCGTGAATAATAGAAAGGAAATTTCCAACGAACTTTGTTTCGCTACAGTACACAGGTGACTCTCCACTGACAAAGTGATTAATCGTGTGCTCTAATGTGAAGAGAGCCATTTCAGTCCCATGCTGAAATTTAAACCCAAATTGGTTTGGCGTTGTTCTCAGACAATCAAGGCTACTATTTCTAGTAGCTTTGATGTCGCTTTAGCAATAGATAATGGTCTGTAGGTACCCTTTTCGGTCGTACATTTTGTCTTAACTTATATGATAGGTTATACAACAACATCCATTGGTAACTTAGGAAGGTAATTAAAGTTCTAGTGGTTGGTTGAGTTTGGCCGCACACCAGCTAGGAGGAATGACAGAAATGGTTAAGGTGCCGTTTGGATGAAAAATCAACATCATTTTGAAAATAAATTAATAAATCCTTTCTGATTCATTCTACGATTGTGCGCAATCTGAAGTTCAGTATTGTGTTTTTTTTCTATAAGATATCAAATTGATAAATCTATGTTTTATAAATTTACGGTAGCCTTCTTCAATCTGTACCGTAGTAATGTCTCCCACGTTACTGACTAAGGTCTGAATAAGTCACCCTTTTAGCTACTCCTCGCCGCCACTCGTGATCCCCATCCTTCTTCATTGCGTCGAGTCAAGATGCCTTGGTATACGAGGGCTCGCCGCCGTCCTTGTCTCGTCCATCTTGTCAAACAGGTCCTAGGGCGACAAATTATTGATAGGTCAACGAGGGGAAGACACGGTATCGAATGGTTATTTAATAATCACTTCAAAGTGCGGTATCGAAGGATTATTTAAGTATCACGTTAAAATAAATTTGATTTTAATTTTAAAGAAATAATCCAACCCTGATTTGTTTGATGGTCAAACTGTATATACAGTTTATCATGACTCACCACCATGAATTCAGGAGAGGATCAAAATTCTGCGGATTTTTCAACTGGGAATTAGGATTTGCCATTGACACTAACGAAAAAAATTGCAACCTTTTCAATCATTCGATGAAACTGAGAGGTCACGTCAATTGAATGTGTATTTATTTGGATGTAAATTATTTTGCAAACAAAACTCCACCAAGAATGATAAATGGAATAAGTGAATATTTTTACTGCAACGAAGCTCTGGAACGTTAACGAATTAAAAAAAACAGGTCCAACTTACCATTGAAGAAAAATCTCCGCTGCAAAGCAGGATGCAGTAATGTTTCCCACTGTAGTTTTACCTCGCTTGAAAATAAAAACTGTTCTTGGTTGCACATTCTTATTAATAATGACCTCCAGTTCTATTATTTATCGTGTTTTCATGATTTATTTCAAAAAGTGTAAGACCTTACATGAGACCCGCGTTACTATCTTAGGTTAGGTGCAGTGTTTTTTTTCTTCTAACTTTTTACAGTTTTCCGTCCATTGAATCAAACCTCATTATAAATCAAACTCTATTCTGAGACTGCCACAACCTGCCAATGCGTACTGCGTCTTTCTGTTGCTTACGGGAAACTTTCATCGAACAGTTATGGTCATCATAAAAACTTTCCATAGTGGGGCAAGGTTGATTATTTGGCAAGGTTGATTATTGTGATGTCATAAATGTCATATGGATTTATATTGAGGTGTCTTAATTGGTTTAAAGTATCCAGCAATAAATTTCAAGGTAAGTCGATGAAGTGGAAGAATTCACTGCTAGGTTTCTGAAACGTCAACGAAACAGATTTGGCAGCAGTTATCTGTTCCTTGTAAGGATCAGAATAATCATAAAACCTATTCGATATCGCAGGTTACTAACTCGTGCGTCAAGGTATGCATGTTCATCCGACATAGGCTTTCCCAAATCGTCATAACTATCATCTTGTCTGGACCACCATGGCATGATACATTACGCATGGTTTGACGCTGCTGGGTGGTGAGTAGTTATAAGTGAATCCATTTTAAAATGGACACAATACTTTTTCAAAACAGTGTGTCCTTTTTAAACTAGATTCACTACCTATCAGAAAAGTCTACTCCTCAGCTCCAACCAGCAAGCGAACTAAATCTCGAATGGAATATATACAACAAGTGATTGATGGGGCCGTAACCTAACGCGTAGAGATGAAATCTCGCTGTTAGACGGGGCACGAGTGGAGTGTGTCTCGAGATAGGGTCTCTGTATGACAGTGACGGATAGAGGTGAAGCGCTACGTTAGCGAGCCAGTGGTATAATTTCCAATTGACTGTTACTGTAAGCGCGTGAATGGCGAAAATGCATCCACGTCTTCAGGTTTTATTCTGTAAATGTTCCCATATATTGTAACCACGTAAAAATTCCTAAGATGGTACATGATGACAATAGATTGATGTGAATATTTCTAACATGATGATGTAAATGTTCCTATGTAATCATGCTACTATAAAACGACGTAATGAATAAATAAATATTAACTTGAAAATGTGTATTTCATTGTCCACATTCATACGGATTGAAAAAACGTGAACGTATAATTGCAGCGCATGATACCTTAATTAAGTTGATGTACGAGCAATGAACGCAAGTAGAAATAACAGCGGTACCTACGACACTAAATAAAATTATATTTCAATAATTAAATACTATTAAAAAAAATCTCACACATACAGTCAACCTTCTATGTGCCGGGCTAACATTTCTTGCGGATATACCAAAACAATAAACTCAAACGGTAATTCATAAAATAATACTTATCCTTTACAATACGTATTTACAAATCCCATCACCACGCTATAAGTGTCCCTAAAAAACAACATAAGTTATAGGTCGCGCAAAAACATATATGTTTCATTGTCCACAGTCATATGGATTGAAAATACGTGAACGTATAATTGCAGCGCGTTCTATTTGTAGCATAAATAATGATGTGTACACTGACGTAAGTGTGGAACTATATGCATACATACAAAGGGAAAAGCGGCTGGATTTAATCCACTATTATAGCTTCTGCTCTATATTAACAAAGAACCTACATAATTCCGCATTTCACTAATATGTATTTGGTCAACATACGTAAATTAGATAATGATCGAACAATGAAAGCAAGTTGAAATTACAACGGTATCTACATCATTAAATAATACCCTATATAAGTTAATAGTCGAACAATAAATACCCTGTTAAATAACAGCGGTGCCAGCGACACCAAATAATACGATATATAAATAATTATATACTAGTAAAAAGTATTAAATCCTACGTGAAATAGGGCGTACAAAAATCAGTGGGCAATACTGAAAAATAGTGTGTGCTTCATAAAAAGGACACACTGTTTTGAAAAAGTAGTGGGTCAATTTTAAAATGGTTTCACTTATAACTAATGCGGTGTGAGAAGAGCAAGGCAGTCTACTGAAGTGCTCTCGCCTATACCCAAATGGCCTTGTGGTACCGGTCGTGAAGTGTCAACCTAAAAGTACCAAGTGTGAATCATAGCGCCACCTGTCACTTTACAATGTTGTTCGTACAAAAATTTCTGAACATTTTCATAGGCAGTCATAGCAGTCTAAGCTTGTAACAGTCCATCAGAAGATTCAGGGAACTGTTTTCCATTTACCACCGGACAGGGAAGGGAACTTCATCTACAGTCGCACCTGTTAGCCAGATTGGGCCTTAAACGAAGCAGTCCCTGTATCGCTTAGGGTCGGGAGCTGGAGCAGATGCAGCAAAACAAATTCTGCATAATCAAGTGCATTCTAAAAGTGGTTGGGTTTGAAACGGGTAATACAAAACTAAAAAATCCTATAATGAATTCAGGCATGAAATTGGAACGAATAATTTCATATGGGGCACCTTGCAAGATAAAAAAAATCAGGCAGCATATACCAATAATTTTTGTGGCGTTATCAATTCCTTGAAATTATTGAAACCTAGAAACTAACACTTGTGAGAACCAGCGGGGAAAAAAAATATATTAAAGTAACCGCAATTGCATGTTTCCATTTACTTTTTAACTGCCCAGACTCATCTTCATCTTTGCCGTTTATCATTAAAAAATGTTTTTGGTATTTTGATGAACTCTTTCCCTGCAGTTCTGAAAGTAAGAGTTGGCCAGAGTTGAAGGATGTGTTTCCGTGTGTCTTCACAAGGCAGAACAATGCGACGGAAAGTTTATATAGATATTTGGAAATCGGTCACAAAGAGGTTGCATACCACTCCTATGAAATGAGCTGTGATGAAGGGTTCAGAGTAACCGGGCTCGATGTCGACATCTGAGATTGCATTATTACGTCAAGATTGCATTATTATTATTGCCAGTGAACAATAGGCCATCACCAACAGCTTGCCACCACCATGTATGCCCAACCAACAGCAGGTCGCCACCAACTGCATGCCACCACCTACACAAGGTCTCCACCAACACCAGACCTCTAGTTACAGCAGTACACCACAAACAGCAAGCCACCACAAACAGCAAGCCCACATCAAAAGCAATCGACCAACAACAGCAGGCCTCCAACAATAGCAGTCTTCCAACAGCAATTCGCCACCAAGAGCAGGCCACCGCCTATAACAGGCACCCATCAGCAGCAGGCCGCCACCAACAGCAGGCCATCCCCAACAGCAGGCCAACACCCACAGCAGGCCGTCACCAAACGATACCCACTATATGCAACTGACGGTCGCTGTCGTTGGTCTGCTCTTAATGCCCGTCCCACAACTTTCCAACATCAAAACAATACAATCGTATTTTTTTTCAATCTTTAATTTTAGTTTATGTAGATATTAATTGTACGTAACTATTTAACTTATGACAAAACATTTCACGATCAGCCACAGAAACTAACGGTATAATTATTGAGGTCTAGTAATTGCAAGATCTATATCAGAACATAACGTCATTCACAAATGTACCTTTACAGAGCAAAATGGAGACAATGAGCATCAAAAACGTATGTTCAATACTAGTGAAGTTCTGAAATTTTAACACATTGCGTAGGAATAAATTATTACGATTTCGATCACTACTAGTGGCCTTATCTTCAACCTTGCTTAAAGACGCAACATGGAAAACCATTCACAAACGCTGTCTTCTGCATTGATGTTCCAATGCGGCTGTAATCGTCTTCCAGGCAGCAATCGTCTCCCCCTCAGTCAATGACCCACGATGGCCTATGGTCTAGAGCCTGTCTCTGATACGGCACGATAGTAGATAGTATCTCACGGAGAACGCAAATCCGAGATTCTGACAATGTAATGGTTAATATGTATCTAATTTATTTGGGTGTTCGACCAGCCTCAATGTAACTCAAACATTGTAATTATTAATTTCTTTTGAGTCAAAGTAAATTACTTTTGCGGTCGGAACCGGTTTTTCGCTCGATCGGAGTTATTCGGGTGGCTTACGGGTGGCTTACGGAGGGCTTACAGGTGGCTTACGGGTGGCTAACAGGGGAGTCATTCGGATGGACGGCTTTCGGACTATTCGTGAGGAATAGGTTGCACAAAATATGTTATTAGGCTATATAAATAGT
>SDVV010014545.1:0-14775 GCA_016164225.1 Gammarus roeselii | reverse complement strand
TTTAGTTGTTATAGTTGTTTTAGGTGTTATAGTTGTTTGAGGTGTTATAGTTTTTTTATGTGGTATAGTTGTTTTAGGTGTTTCAGTTGTTGTAGTTGTTTTAGTTGTTATATTTGTTATAGTTGTTTTAGTTGTTATAGTTGAATTATGTGTTTTTAATTGTCTGAGTTGTTCTAGGTGTTTTAGTTGTTTCGTTGATTCCGTTGTTTAGGTGTTATAGTTGTTTTAGGTGTTATAGTTGTTCTAGGTGTTCTAGTTGTTTTAGGGGTTATAGTTGTTATAGTTGTTTTGGGTGTTTAGTTGTTATAGGTGTTTTAGTTGTTTAGTTGTTATAGTTGTTTTAGTTTTTTTAGTTGTTATAGTTGTTTTAGGTGTTATAGTTGTTTGAGGTGTTATAGTTTTTTTATGTGGTATAGTTGTTTTAGGTGTTTCAGTTGTTGTAGTTGTTTTAGTTGTTATATTTGTTATAGTTGTTTTAGTTGTTATAGTTGAATTATGTGTTTTTAATTGTCTGAGTTGTTCTAGGTGTTTTAGTTGTTTCGTTGATTCCGTTGTTTAGGTGTTATAGTTGTTTTAGGTGTTATAGTTGTTCTAGGTGTTCTAGTTGTTTTAGGGGTTATAGTTGTTATAGTTGTTTTGGGTGTTTAGTTGTTATAGGTGTTTTAGTTGTTTAAGGTGTTTTAGTTGTTCAGTTATTTTAGTTGTTTGAGTTGTCTTAGTGTTTCAGTTGTTGTAGTTGTTTTAGTTGGTTTAGTTGTTTTAGGTGTTCTAGTTGTTCTAGGTGTTGTAGGGGTTTTAGGTGTTTAGTTGTTCTATGTGTTTTAGTTGCTATAGGTGTTATAGGTCTTGTAGTTGTTTTATAGTTGTTTTAGTTGTTTAGGTGTTTTAGTTGTTTTATGTGTTTTAGTTGTTTTAGGTGTTCAAGTTGTTTCAGGTGTTTAAGGTCTTATAAGAGTTTTAGGTGTATCAGGTGTTTTAATTGTTTTAGTTGTTTTAGTTGTTTTAGTTGTTGTAGTTGTTTCAGTTGTTGTAATTGTTTTAGTTGTTTTAGTTGTTTTAGTTGTTTTAGTTTTAGTTGTTTTGGTTGTTTTAGTTTTTCTAGTTGTTTCAGTTGTTTTAGTTGTTTCAGTTGTCTTAGTTGTTTCAGTTATAATAGTTGTTTTAGTTGTTTAGTTGTTTTAGTTGTTATAGTTGTTTAGTTGTTTTTAGTTGTTTTAGTTGTTTCAGTTGTTCTAGCTGTTTTAATTAATCTAGTTGTTTAGTTGTTTTAATTGTTCTAGTTGTCTTAGTTACTCTAGTTGTTTAGTTGTTTTAGTTGTTATAGTTGTTTGTAGTTGTTATAGTTGTTTCAGTTGTTTTAGGTGTTATAGTTGTTCTAGGTGTTTTAGTTGTTTAAGTTGTTTTAGTTGTTATATATTTTTTTAGGTGGTTTAGTTGTTTTAGGTTTTTTAGTTGTTTAAAGGGTTTTAATTGTTATAGTTGTTCAAGTTGTTTTAGTTGTTCTAGTTGTTTTAGTTGTTTCAGTTCTTTTAGTTGTTTTAGTTGTTTTAGTTGTTCAGTTTTTAAGTTGTTTTAGGTATTATATATGTTTTAGTTACTTTAGGTGTTCTAGTTGTTATCTTTGTTTTATTTGTTTCAGGTGTTATAGATGTTGTAGGTTTTATAGGTGTTGTAGTTGTTATAAGTGTTATAGTTGTTCAGGTGTTCTTCTGTTGTTGTAGGTAATTTAGGTGTTCTAGTTGTTTTAGGTGTTATAGTTGTTATAGTTGTTTTAGTTGTTTAGTTGTTATAGCTGTTATAGTTGTTATAGTTGTTTTATTTGTTTTAGTTGTTTAGTTGTTATATATGTTTTAGTTGTTTCAGTTGATTTAATTGTTTTAGTTGTTTTAGTTCTTTTAGTTGTTTAAGTTGTTGTAATGGTTTCAGTTGTTTCAGGTGTTTCAGTTGTTTTAGTTGTTTCAGTTGTTTCAGTTGTTCTAGTTGTTTAAGTTGTATTAGTTGTTTTAGTTGTTGTAGTTGTTCTAGCTTATGTAGTTGTTTTAGTTGTTATAGTTGGTTTTAGTTAGTTTAGTTGTTATAGTTTTTTTTAGGTGTTATAGTTGTTTAGGTGTTTTAGTTGTTATAGTTGTTTTAGTTGTTATATTTTATTTAGGTGTTTTAGTTGTTATAGGTGTTTTAGTTGTTCAGGTGTTATAGTTGTAACAGGTGTTTTAGTTATTTTAGTTGGTTAAGTTGTTTTAGTTGTTTAGTTGTTATGGTTGTTTTTGTTCTATTAGTTGTTTTAGTTGTTGTAATTGTTTTAGCTAATTTAGTTGTTTTAATGTTATAGTTGTTCCAGTTGTTTTAGTTGTTTTAGTTGTTTATGAGTTCTAGTTGTTTTAGGTGTTTTAGTTGTTTTAGTTGTTATAGTTGTTTTAGTTGTTATAGTTGTTTTAGTTGTTATAGTTGTTTATAGTTGTTTTAGTTGTTTCAGTTGTTATAGTTGTTATAGTTGTTTTAGTTGTTATAGTTGTTTTAGTTGTTTTAGTTGTTTTAGTTGTTTTAGTTGTTTTAGTTGTTTTAGTTGTTAATTTGTTTATTGTTGTTATAGTTGTTCTAATTGTTCTAGTTGTTCAAGTTGTTTTAGTTGTTGTAGTTGTTTCAGGTGGTCCATTTGGCATAGGTGTTTTAGTTGTTTTAGTTGTTTGATTTGTTTTAGTTGTTGTATTTGTTTTAGTTGTTGTAGGTGTTTTAGTTGTTATAGGTGTTTTCGTTGTTTAGTTGTTATAGTTGTTTTAGTTTTTTTAGTTGTTATAGTTGTTTTGGGTGTTATAGTTGTTTGAGGTGTTATAGTTTTTTTTTATTTGGTATAGTTGTTTTAGGTGTTTCAGTTGTTGTAGTTGTTTTAGTTGTAATATTTGTTATAGTTGTTTTAGTTGTTATAGTTGTATTATGTGTTTTCAATTGTCTGAGTTGTTCAAGGTGATTTAGTTGTTCCGTTGATTCCGTTGTTTAGGTGTTATAGTTGTTTTAGGTGTTATAGTTGTTCTAGGTGTTCTAGTTGTTTTCGGGGTTATAGTTGTTATAGTTGTTTTGGGTGTTTAGTTCCTATAGGTGTTTTAGTTTTTTAAGGTGTTTTAGTTGTTCATATATTTCAGTTGTTTTAGTTGTCTTAGTGTTTCAGTTGTTGTAGTTGTTTTAGTTGGTTTAGTTGTTTTAGGTGTTCTAGTTGTTCTAGGTGTTGTAGGGGTTTTAGGTGTTCAGTTGTTCTATGTGTTTTAGTTGTTATAGGTGTTATAGTTGTTGTAGTTGTTTTTTAGTTGTTTTAGTTGTTTAGGTGTTCTAGTTGTTTGAGGTGTTTTGGTTGTTTATATGTGTTATAGTTGTTTCAGGTGTTAAAGTTGTTATAGGTGTTCTAGTTGTTTTAGGTGTTTAGTTGTTATAGAGGTTACATTTGTTTTAGTTGTTTTATGTGTTTTAGTTGTTTTAGGTGTTCAAGTTGTTTCAGGTGTTTAAGGTTTTATAAGAGTTTATGTGTATCAGGTGTTTTAATTGTTTTAGTTGTTTTAGTTGTTTTAGTTGTTGTAGTTGTTTCAGTTGTTGTAGTTGTTTTAGTTGTTTTAGTTGTTCTAGTTGTTTTAGTTTTAGTTGTTTTGGTTGTTTTAGTTTTCCTAGTTGTTTCAGTTGTTTTAGTTGTTTCAGTTGTCTTAGTTGTTTCAGTTATTATAGTTGTTTTAGTTGTTTAGTTGTTTTAGTTGTTATATTTGTTTTAGTTGTTTTAGTTGTTATAGTTGTTTAAGTTGTTCTAGCTGTTTTAGTTGTTCTAGTTGTTTAGTTGTTTTAATTGTTCTAGTTGTCTTAGTTACTCTAGTTGTTTAGTTGTTTTAGTTGTTATATTTGTTTGTATTTGTTATAGTTGTTTCAGTTGTTTTAGATGTTATAGTTGTTCTAGGTGTTTTAGTTGTTTAAGTTGTTTTAGTTATTATATATTTTTTTAGGTGGTTTAGTTGTTATAGGTGTTTTCGTTGTTTAAAGTGTTTTAATTGTTATAGTTGTTCAAGTTGTTTTAGTTGTTCTAGTTGTTTTAGTTGTTTCAGTTCTTTTAGTTGTTTTAGTTGTTTTAGTTGTTCAGTTTTTAAGTTGTTTTAGGTATTATATTTGTTTGTAGTTACTTTAGGTGTTCTAGTTGTTAAATTTGTTTTATTTGTTTCAGGTGTTATAGATGTTTTAGGTCTTATAGGTGTTTTAGTTGTTATAAGTGTTATAGTTGTCAGGTGTTCTTCTGTTGTTGTAGGTGATTTAGGTGTTCTAGTTGTTTTAGGTGTTATAGTTGTTTTAGTTGTTTCAGTTGTTTAGTTGTTATATGTGTTTTAGTTGTTTCAGTTGATTTAGTTGTTTTAGTTGTTTTAGTTCTTTTAGTTGTTTAAGTTGTTGTAGTTGTTTCAGTTGTTTTAGTTGTTTCAGGTGTTTCAGTTGTTTTAATTGTTTCAGTTGTTTTAGTTGTTCTAGTTGTTTAAGTTGTATTAGATGTTGTAGTTGTTGTAGTTGTTCTAGCTTATGTAGTTGTTTTAGTTGTTTCAGTTGTTTTAGTTGGTTATAGTTGTTTTAGTTGTTATATTTTATTTAGGTGTTTTAGTTGTTATAGTTGTTTTAGTTGTTCAGGTGTTATAGTTGTTACAGGTGTTTTAGTTGTTCAAAGTGTATTAGTTGTTTTAGTTGTTGTAGTTGTTTTAACTAATTTAGTTGTTTTAATGTTATAGTTGTTCCAGTTGTTTTAGTTGTTTCAGTTGCTTAGGAGTTCTAGTTGTTTTATAGGTGTTTTTGTTGTTTTAGTTGTTTTAGTTGTTTTAGTTGTTATAGTTGTTTTAGTTGTTATAGTTGTTTTAGTTGTTTTAGTTGTTCCAGTTGTTATAGTTGTTTTATTTGTTTTATTTGTTTTAGTTGTTTTAGTTGTTTATTTGTTTGTTGTTGTTATAGTTGTTCTAATTGTTTTAGTTGTTCTAGTGGTTTTAGTTGTTGTAGTTGTTTCAGGTGGTCCATTTGGCATAGGTGTTTTAGTTGTTTTAGTTGTTTTAGTTGTTTTAGTTGTTATAGTTGCAAAAGGTGTTTCAGTTGTTTGAAGTGTTGTAGTTGTTTTATGTGTTTTAGTTGTTATAGGTGTTTCATTTGTTTCATGTGTTATAGTTGTTATAGGTGTTTTAGTTGTTTAAAATGTTTTAGTTGTTATAGTTGTTTTAGTTGTTTCAATTGTTTTAAATGTCCTAGTCGTTTTGGTTGTTCTAGTTTTTTTAGGTGTTATAGTTGTTTTAGTTGTTTTAGGTGTTCTAGTTGTTATAGTAGTTTTGGTTGTTTTAGATGTTTTAGTTGTTTTAGTTGTTTTAGTTGTTATAGTTGTTGTTGTTGTTTTAGGTGTTATAGTTGGTTTAGGCGTTATAGTTGTTCCAGTTGTTTTAGTTGTTTCAGTTGTTTTAGTTGTTTAGTTGTTCTAGTTATTTTACTTATTTTAGTTGTTTCAGTTGTTTTATTTGTCTATAGTTGTTTCAGTTGTTTTAAATGTTCTAGTTGTTTTACTTATTATAGTTGTTTCAGTTGTTGTAGTTGTTTATTTGTTTTAGTTGCTTTAGTTGTTCTAGTTGTTTTAGTTGTTCTAGTTGTTTTGGGTGTTTTAGTTGTGCGAGGTGTTTTAGTTGTTCTATGTGTTTTAGTTGTTTAAAGTGTTTTAGTTGTTTAAGTTGTTTTAGTTGTTATAGTTGTTTTAGTTGTTTTATTTGTTTTAGTTGTTGTAGGTGTTTTTAGTTGTTTGAGTTGTTCTAGGTGTTTTAGTTGTTTTAGTTGTTTTAGGTGTTTTAGTTTTTCTATGTGTTCAGTTGTTCAAGTTGTTCTAATTGTTTTAGTTGTAATAAGTGTTCTAGTTGTTTTACGTGTTCTAGTTGTTATAGATGATTAAGTTGTTTTAGGTGTTATAGTTGTTCTAGTTGTTCTAGTTGTTCTAGTTGTTATAGTTGTTGTTGTTGTTTTAGGTGCTATAGTTGGTTTAGGCGTTATAGTTGTTCCAGTTGTTTTAGTTGTTTTAGTTGTTTTAGTTGTTTAGTTGTTCTAGTTGTTTCAGTTGTTTTAGTTGTTTCAGTTGTTATACTTGTCTATAGTTGTTTCAGTTGTTGTAAATGTTCTAGTTGTTTTACTTATTATAGTTGTTTTAGTTGTTGTAGTTGTTTAGTTGTTTTAGTTGTGTTAGTTGTTTCTGTTCTTTTAGCTGTTTTAGTTGTTTAGTTGTTTTTGATGTTATAGTTGTTAAGTTGTTTTAGTTGTTCTAGTTGTTTTAGTTGTTTTAGTTGTTCTGGGTTATTTAGTTGTTCGAGGTGTTTTAGTTGTTCTATGTGTTATAGTTGTTTAAGGTGTTTTAGTTGTTTTAGTTGTTTTAGTTGGTATAGTTGTTTTAGTTGTTTTATTTGTTCTAGTTGTTGTAGGTGTTTTTAGTTGTTTGAGTTGTTCTAGGTGTCTTAGTTGTTTTAGTTGTTTTAGGGGTTTTAGTGGTTATATGTGTTCAGTTGTTCAAGTTGCTTTACTTGTTTTAGTTATAATAAGTGTTGTAGTTGTTTTACAGTATGTGTTCCAGTTGTTATAGGTGAAAAAGTTGTTTCAGGTGTTATAGTTGTTCTAGTTGTTATAGGTGCTTTAGTGGTTGTAGGTGTTTAGTTGTTCTAGTTGTTTTAGTTGTTTTAGTTGTTTCAGTTGTTCTAGGTGTTTTAGTTGTTTTAGTTGTTTTAGTTGTTTTAGTTGTTCTAGTTATTTTAGTTGTTTCAGTTGTTCCAGGTGGTTTAGTTGCTAGAGGTGTTATAGTTGTTTTAGTTGTTTTACTCGTTATAGGTGTTTTAGTTGTTCGAGGTGTGTTAGTTGTTGTAAGGTTTTAGTTGTTTCTAGGTGTTTTAGTTGTTATAGCTGTTTTAGTTGTTACTGTTGTTATAGTTGTTTTATTTGTTCTAGTTGTTGCAGGTGTTTTTAGTTGTTTGAGTTGTTCTAGGTGTTTTAGTTGTTCATGTTGTTTAGGCGTTTTAGTGGTTTTATGTGTTCAGTTGTTCTAGTTGTTTTAATTGTTTTAGTTGTTAAAGTGTTTCAGTTGTTTAATGTGTTCTAGTTGTTATAGGTGATTAAGTTGTTTTAGGTGTTATAGTTGTTTTAGTTGTTATAGGTGTTTTAGTGGTTTTAGGTGTTTAGTTGTACTAGTTGTTTTGGTTGTTTTAGTTGTTTCAGTTGTTTTAGTTGTTCTAGTTGTTTTAGTTGTATTAGTTGATTTAGTTGTAGTAGTTGTTTTAGCTAATGAAGATGTTTTAGTTGTTTCAGTTGTTATAGTTGTTTCTATTAGTTTGAGTTGTTATAGTTGTTGTAGTTGTTTTAGTTGTTCAGTTGTTCAAGTTGTTTTAGTTGTTATAGTTGTTTTAGTTGTTTTAGTTGTTCTAGTTGTATTAGTTGTTTTAATAGTTTTAGTTGTTTTAGCTAATATAGTTGTTTAGTTGTTATAGTAGTTATAGTTGTTTTAGTTGTTTTAGTTGTTTTAGTTGTTTAGTTGTTCTTGTTGTTTAGCTGTTTTAGTTGTTTTGGTTGTTTTAGTTGTTTCAGTTGTTTTAGTTGTTCTAGTTGTTTAAGTTGTTTTAGTTGTTTTAGTTGTTATAGTTGTTTTAGCTAATAAAGATGTTTTAGTTGTTTTAGTTGTTAGTTGTTTTTAGTAGTTTTAGTTGTTATAGTTGTTTAAGTTGTTCAGTTGTTCAGTTGTTTAAGTTGTTTTACTTGTTTATAGTTGTTCTAGTTGTTTTAGTTGTTTTGATTCATTTAAATGTTCTAGTTGTTTAAGTTGTTTAGTTGTTTTAGTTGTTTTAGTTGTTTTAGTTGTTTAGTTGTTCTAGTTGTTTTAGTTGTTTTAGTTGTTTTAGTTGTTTCAGTTGTTATAGTTGTTTTAGTTGTCTATAGTTGTTTAGTTGTTTTTGTTGTTCTAGTTGTTTTGCTTCTTATAGTTGTTTTAGTTGTTCTAGTTGTTTAGTTGTTTTAGTTGCTTTAGTTGTTTTAGTTCTTTTAGTTGTTTTTGTTGTTTAGTTGTTTTTGATGTTATATTTGTTAAGTTGTTTTAGTTGTTCTAGTTGTTTTGGTTGTTTTAGTTGTTTTAGGTTGTTTAGTTGCTTGAGGTGTTTTAGTTGTTTTAGTTGTTGTAGTTGTTATTCGTGTTTAGTTGTTCGAGGTGTGTTAGTTGTTCTATGGGTTTTATTTGTTATACAGTGTTTAGTTTTTTTAGCTGTTTTAGTTGTTATTGTTGTTTTAGTTGTTCTATTTGTTCTAGTTGTTGTAGGTGTTTTTAGTTGTTTGAGTTGTTCTGAGTGTTTAGTTGTTTAGTTGTTTTAGGTGTTCTAGTGGTTTTATGTGTTCAGTTGTTCTAGTTGTTTTAATTGTTATAGTTGTTATAAGTGTTTTAATTGTTTTATGTGTTCTAGTTGTTATAGGTGATTAACTTGTTTTAGGTGTTATAGTTGTTTTAGTTGTTATAGGTGTTTTAGTGGTTCTAGGTGTTTAGTTGTTCTAGTTGTTTTAGTTGTTTTAGTTGTTCTAGTTGTTTCAGTTGTTTCAGTTGTTTTAGTTGTTTTAGTTGTTTTAGTTGTATTGGTTGTTTTAGTTGTTGTAGTTGTTTTAGCTAATGAAGATGTTTTAGTTGTTTCAGATGTTATAGTTGTTTATAGTAGTTTTAGTTGTTATAGTTGTTTTAGTTGTTTTAATTGTTCAGTTGTTTAAGTTGTTTTAGTTGTTGTAGTTGTTTTAGTTGTTTTAGTCGTTTTAGTTGATAGAGTTGTTTTAGTTATTTCAGTTGTTTCAGTTGTTCTAGCTGTTTTAGTTGTATTAGTTGTTGTAGTTGTTTTAGTTGTTTTAGTTGTTTTAGCTGTTCTAGTTGTTTTAGTTGTTCTAGTTGTTAAGTTGTTTAAGTTGTTTTAGTTTTGTAGTTGTTTTTAGTTGTTTTAGTTGTTTTAGTGGTTTAGTAGTTTTGGTGTTATAGTTGTTTTAGGTGTTTTAGTTGTTTCACTTGTTATAGTTGTTATTTTTTTTTAGTTGTTTTAGTTGTTATAGGTGTTCTAGTACTTTAGGTGTTATAATTGTTTTAGGTGTTTCTAGTTGTTTTAGTTGTTTAGTTGTTTTCGTTGGTTTAAGTTGTTTTAGTTGTTTTAGTTGTTATGGTTGTTTTGGTTGT
This sequence comes from Gammarus roeselii, assembly GCA_016164225.1. Lineage (NCBI taxonomy): Eukaryota > Metazoa > Arthropoda > Malacostraca > Amphipoda > Gammaridae > Gammarus > Gammarus roeselii. The sequence goes on along the minus strand of SDVV010014545.1, from coordinate 5,570 downwards.
TGTAGTTGTTTTAGTTGTTTTAGTTGTTTCAGTTGTATTAGTTGTTTTAGTAGTTGTAGTTGTTTTAGCTAATTTAGTTGTTTAGTTAATATAGTAGTTCTAGTTGTTTTAGTTGTTTCTAGTTATTTTAGTATTTTAGTTGTTCTAGTTGTTTTAGTTGTTATAGTTGTATCAGGTGGTTCAGTTGTTATAGGTGTTTTAGTTGTTATAGTGGTTTTAGTTTTTTTTAGTTGTTATAGGTGTTTTAGTTGTTTGAGGTGTTGTAGTTGTTATATGATTTAGTTGTTATACGTGTTTTATTTGTTTCAGGTGTTATAGTTGTTTTAGGTGTTTTAGTTGTTTAAAGTGTTTTAGTTGTTATAGTTGTTTTAGTTGTTTCAATTGTTTTAAATGTCCTAGTCGTTTTATTTGTTCTAGTTTTTTTAGGTGTTATAGTTGTTTTATTTGTTTTAGGTGTTCTAGTTGTTATAGTTGTTTTGGTTGTTTTAGATGTTCTAGTTGTTCTAGTTGTTTCAATTGTTTTAGTTGTTGTAGTTGTTTTGGGTGTTATAGTTTGTTTAGGTGTTCTAGTTGTTCTAGTTGTTTTAGTTGTTTTAGTTGTTTTAGTTGTTTTAGTTGTTTTAGTTGTTTTAGTTGTTTAATTGTCTATAGTTGTTTTAGTTGTTTTTGTTGTTCCAGTTGTTTTACTTATTATAGTTGTTTTAGTTGTTTAGTTGCTTAGTTGTTGTAGTTGTTTTAGTTGTTTTAGTTGTTTTAGTTCTTCAAGTTGTTTTTTGTTGTTTAGTTGTTTTGTGATGTTATAGTTGTTTAGTTGTTTTAGTTGTTCTAGCTGTTATAGTTGTTTCAGTTGTTCCAGGTGGTTTAGTTGCTAGAGGTGTTTTAGTTGTTTTAGTTGTTATAGGTGTTTTAGTTGTTCGAGGTGTGTTAGTTGTTATATGGGTTTTAGTTGTTTCTAGGTGTTTTAGTTGTTATAGCTGTTTTAGTTGTTACTCTTGTTTAGTTGTTTTATTTGTTCTAGTTGTTGCAGGTGTTTTTAGTTGTTTGAGTTGTTCTAGGTGTTTTAGTTGTTCTAGTTGTTTAGGCGTTTTAGTGGTTTTATGTGTTCAGTTGTTTTAGTTGTTTTAATTGTTTTAGTTGTTAAGGTGTTTCAGTTGTTTTATGTGTTCTAGTTGTTATAGGTGATTATGTTGTTTTAGGTGTTATAGTTGTTTTAGTTGTTGTAGTTGTTTTAGCTAATGGAGATGTTTTAGTTGTTTCAGTTGTTTTAGTCGTTTATAGTAGTTTTAGTTGTTATAGTTGTTTTAGTTGTTTTAGTTGTTCAGTTGTTTAAGTTGTTTTAGTTGTTATAGTTGTTTTAGTTGTTTTAGTTGTTCTAGTTGTATCAGTTGTTTTAATAGTTTTAGTTGTTTTAGCTAATTTAGTTGTTTAGTTGTTATAATAGTTCTAGTTGTTTTAGTTGTTTTAGTTGTTTTAGTTGTTTTAGTTGTTTAGTTGTTCTTGTTGTTTTAGTTGTTTTAGTTGTTTTAGTTGTTATAGTTGTTTCAGTTGTTTTAGTTGTTCTAGTTGTTTTAGTTGTATTAGTTGTTTTAGTTGTTGTAGTTGTTTTAGCTAATGAAGATTTTAGTTGTTTCAGTTGTTTTAGTTGTTTTTAGTAGTTTTAGTTGTTATAGTTGTTTTAGTTGTTTTAGTTGTTCAGTTGTTTAAGTTGTTTTACTTGTTTATAGTTGTTCTAGTTGTTTAAGTTGTTCAAGTTGTTTTAGTTGTTATAGTTGCATTAGTTGTTTTAGTTGTTTTGTTGTTTTAGTTGTTTTAGTTGTTTTAGTTTATTTAGTTGTTAGTTGTTTTTGATGTTATAGTTGTTTAGTTGTTATAGTTGTTATAGTTGCTGTAGTTGTTTTGGTTGTTTTAGGTGGTTTAGTTGTTAGAGGCGTTTTAGTTGTTATAGTTGTTTTAGTTGTTTTATTTGTTATAGGTGTTTTCGTTGTTCGAGGTGTTTTAGTTCTTCAATGTGTTATAGTTGTTTTAGGTGTTTTAGTTGTTTTAGTTGTTTAGTTGTTATAGTTGTTTTTTGTTCTTTTATTTGTTCAAGTTGTTGTAGGGTTTTTTAGTCGTTTTACTTGTTTATAGTTGTTTTTGTTGGCTTAGTTGTTATAGTTGTTATAGTTGTTTTTTGTTGTTTTATTTGTTATAGTTTTTTAGGTGTATTTATTTGTTGAGTTGTAATGGTGTTTTAGTTGTTCTAGTTGTTTTAAATGTTTTAAGTGTTTTAGTGGTTTTAGGTGTTTAGTTGTTTGTTTCAGTTGTTTTAGTTGTTTTAGATGTTATAAGTGTTATAGTTGTTTTATGTGTTTTAGTTGTTATAGGTGTTTATGTTGTTTTAGGTGATTGAGTTGTTTTATGTGTTTAAGGTGTTTTAGTTGTTCAAGGTGTTATGGTTGTAAAGGTGTTTTAGTTGTTTTAGTTGTTTAGTTGTTTTAGTTGTTATAGTTGTTTTAGTTGTTTTAGTTGTTGTAGTTGTTTAGTTGTTTTATTTGTTTTAGGTGTTACAGTTGTTTTAGGTGTTTAGGAGTTCTATGTGTTTTAGTTGTTCTATATGTTTTAGTTTTTCTAGGTGTTTTAGTTTTTGTAGTTGTTTCAGTTGTCTTAGTTGTTTAAGTGTTTTAGTTGTTTCAGGTGTTTTAGTTATTTTATGTGTTGTAGTAGTTTTAGGTGTTATAGATGTTATAGATGTTCTGGTTGTTGTAGGGGTTTTAGTTGTTGCATGTGTTTCATGTGTTATAGTTGTTTTATGTGTTAAAGTTGCTTTAGGTGTTATTGTTGTTCTATGAGATTTATTTGTTAAATGTGTTTTAGTTGTTTTAGGTGATATAGTTGTTTTAGGTGTTTTAGTGGTTTTAGGTGTTGTAGTTGTTTTATGTGTTATATTTGTTGTAGGTGTTATAGCTGTTTTTTTAGGTGTTCAAGTTGTTTAGGTATTTAAGGTGTTATAGGTGTTGTAGGTGTTTGAGGTGTTCTAGTTGTTTCGGGTGTTTAGTTGTTTTAGTTGTTTTAGTTGTTTTAGTTGTTTTAGTTGTTTTAGTTGATCTAGTTGTTTTAGTTGTTTTAGTTGTTTTAGTTATTGTATTTGATTTAGTTGTTTAAGTTGCTTTAGTTGGTTAGTTGTTTCAGTTGTTTTAGTTGTTAAAGTTGTTTCAGTTGTTTTAGTTGTTATAGGTGTTGTAGTTGTTTTAGTTGTTTCAGTTGTTATAGTTGTTATAGTTATTATAGTTGTTTTGGTTGTATAAGGTGTTATAGTTTTTATTGGTGTTGTATGTGTTATAGTTGCTTTAGGTGTTTTAGTTGTTATAGGTGTTATAGTTGTTTAGATGTTTTAGTTGTTTTAGGTGTTAGTATTTATATGTGTTTTATATATTTTAGGGTGTTTTAGTTGTTCTAGGTGTTTGAGTTGTTTTATGTGTTATATTTGTTTACGTTGTTTTAGCTGTTTAGTTGGTTTGAGTTGTTGTGGTTGTTATAGTTGTTCTAGTTGTTTAGTTGTTTAAGTTGTTTAGTTGTTTTAGTTGTTCTAGTTGTTGTAGTTGTTTTAGCTGTTTTAGTTGTTAGTTGTTTTTGTTGTTCTAGTTGTTTTAGTTGTTTTAGTTGTTTAGTTGTTTAGTTGTTTCTAGTTGTTTAGTTGTTTAGTTGTTTTAGATGTTTAAGTTGTTTAGTTGTTATAGTTGTTTAAATTGTTTTTGTTATTTTAGTTGTTTCAGTTGTTCTAGTTGTTCAAGTTGTTTCATTTGTTTTAGTTGTTTCAGTTGTTTTAGTTGTTTGAGTTGTTCTAGGTGTTTTAGTTGTTCTGGGTGTTTTAGTTGTTATAGTTATTCAAGTTTTTTCATTTTTTTGGTGTTTCTGTTGTTATAGGTGTTTTAGTTGTTCTAGGTGTTATAGTTGTTCTATGTGTTTCAGTTGTTTAAGGTGTTTTAGTTGTTTAGTTGTTTTAATTTATTTAAATGTTATAGTTGTTTTAGTTGTTAGTTGTTTTATGTGTTTTAGTTGTTTTAGTTGTTATAGGTGTTTTAGTTATTTGAGTTGGTTTAGTTGTTATAGTTGTTTTAGTTGTTTAGTTGTTATAGTTGTTGCAGTTGTTTTAGTTGTTATAGTTGTTTTAGTTGTTTTAGTTGTTTTAGTTGTTTTAGTGTTTTAGTTGTTTAGTTGTTTTTTGTGGTTTCAGTTGTTTTAGTTGTTTTAGTTGTTTTAGTTGTTTTAGTTGTTATATTTATTTTAGTTTTTGTAGGTGAATTAGTTGTTATAGATGTTTTAGTTGTTTAGTTGTTTCAGTTGTTTAGTTTTTTTAGTTGTTATAGTTGTTTTAGGTGTTATAGTTGTTTGAGGTGTTCTAGTTGGTTTATGTGTTATAGTTGTTTTAGGTTTTTCAGTTGTTGTAGTTGTTTTAGTTGTTATAGTTGTTATAGTTGTTTTAGTTTTTATAGTTGTATTATTTGTTTTTAGTTGTCTGAGTTGTTCTAGGTGTTTTAGTTGTTTCGTTGTTTCCGTTGTTGTAGGTGTTATAGTTGTTTTAGGTGTTATAGTTGTTTTAGGTGTTCTAGTTGTTTTAGGTGTAATAGTTGTTATAGGTGTTTTGGGTGTTTAATTGTTATAGGTGTTTTAGTTGTTTAAGGTGTTTTAGTTGTTCAGTTATTTTAGTTGTTTTAGTTGTCTTAGTGTTTTAGTTGTTGTAGTTGTTATAGTTGGTTTTGTTGTTATAGGTGTTCTAGTTGTTTTGGGTGTTGTAGGTGTTATAGGTGTTTAGTTGTTCTATGTGTTTTAGTTGTTATAGGTGTTATAGTTGTTGTAGTTGTTTTTAGTTGTTTAGTTGTTTTAGGTGTTTTAGTTGTTTGAGGTGTTTTGGTTGTTTGTATGTTTTATAGTTGTTTCAGGTGTTCTAGTTGTTATAGGTGTTCTAGTTGTTTTAGGTGTTTAGTTGTTATAGGTGTTATATGTGTTTTAGTTGTTTTATGTGTTGTAGTTGTTTTATGTGTTTTAGTTGTTATATGTGTTTTAGTTGGAGGGCTGAGATGTCAACTGGGTTAACTACATAAATTTCGCCGGATCTGAAGATTTATAGGCAAAACACGTTAAGGGCTTATTTGAGAGTTTTCCAACAAGATTTCGTCTAACCCAGAAAAAGAGAACTGGCTTTAGTACTTGACTTAATCTTCCGCGAGCCAATCGTGTCCTGAGACCATAGCACGCACAACTGGGTTAACTGCAGGCCGTTCAACTCAGCTTTAATTCACGTAATGTGTGCTGATATTCGATCGCGGGCTTCTGGACGCCTCTTCCTCTTATCAGTTTGATAGAGAGATGAATAATTTTTAGATTTTTGTGAATCATGTCGTGAATCATTTATAACAACTGACATTTCTTACAGTTATCAATGTTATAATAATGTCTCGATCAAAGCATAGCCAAATAAAAAGAACTAGAAATATTTCTTGAACCATGCCATCTACACGAAATTAAATTAATCGATTCAATGAAAAGTGCGTGCATCGAGTGAATTACACTTCAGATATTGTTGATACTTC
>SDVV010014544.1:0-14775 GCA_016164225.1 Gammarus roeselii | reverse complement strand
ATATTATTGAAAGTACGAATACATTGAATCTCTGGTTTCAAATATAATTTTTACCCATGACGAGTTTTGCCTTCTTCTGGGTTATCAGACGGGCACTTCAAAAAGTTGAATTTAACAATAAATAATTCAGAAAAACAGGTTCAGACATAAATAACTCTAGTATCTAACACACAAAAATTGATCGTCCAAAAGGAACAGAAAACTATTACAAACGCTTGAAAATATTTTGGACGAATTTGGATATTTCTGTAGTCGATGGACGGTCTCTCCAATCTTCGGATGATGAAATGAAGGAGGTAGGTTCTTGCTGTGTGAAAACTGGAGAGGTACTCAGCGATAAACTGAAACATTACGATCTCCGCAATGGTTTTGAGTGATGCACCTACGCGGTAAATGTCTGTTGAGCGAACACTACACCTTCCGTCTTCAAAGGTTTCAAACTTTAACTGAAGCGATGACGATCATATGGCATCAGTTGCTGACATTGTTGGTCACAGGCCCAGCGCAACAGTTGCTGACAATATTGGTCACAGTCTCCTCGCAACAGTTGCTGATAACGCTGGTCACTGTCTCAAAGCAACCGTTAGCGATGATCATCACCTGGCAACAGTTGCTGACAATATTGGTCACAGTCTCGTCGCAACAGTTGACGATGATCATCACCTGGCAACAGTTGCTGATAATGTTGGTCACAGTCTCGTCGCAACAGCTGCTGATAACGTTGGTCACAGTCTCGTCGCAGCCGTTGCTTACAATATTGATCACAGTCTCGTCGCAACAGTTGCTGACAATATTGTTCACTGTCTCGTCGCAACAATTGGCGATGATCATCACCTGGAAACCTCTGCTGAAAATATTGGTCACCGTCTCGTAGCAACAGTTGGCGGTGATTATCACCAGGCAACATTTACTGATATTGTTGGTCACAGTTTCGTCGCAACAGTTGCTGATAACGTTGGTAACAGCCTCGTCGTAACAGTAGCTGATAACGTTGGTCACAGTCTCGTCGCAACAGTTGCTGACATTATTGGTCATAGTCTCGTCGCAACAGTTGGCGATGATCATCACCTGGCAACAGTTGCTGACAATATTGGTCACAGTCTCGTAGCAACAGTTGGCGATGATCATCACCTGGTAACAGTTGCTGACAATATTGGTTACATTCTTGTCGCAACAGCTGGCGATGATCATCACTTGGCAACAGTAGCTGACAATACTGGTCACAGTTTCGTTGCAACATTTGGCGATGATCATCACCTGGCAACAGTTGCTGAAAATATTGGTCACAATCTTGAAGCAACAGTTGAGGATGATCATCACCTGGCAACAGTTGCTTATAAAGTTGAACACAGTCTCGTCGCAACAGTTGCTGATAACGTTCGTCACAGTCTCGTAGCAACAGTTGCTGATAACGTTCGTCACAGTCTCGTCGCAACAGTTGCTGACATTGTTGGTCATAGTCTCGTCGCAACAGTTGGCGATGATCATCATCTGTCAACAGTTGATGATAAAGTTGGTCACCGTCTCGTCGTAACAGTTGCTGATAACGTTGTTCACAGTCTCGTAGCAACAGTTGCTGATAACGCTGTACACAGTCTCATCGCAACAGTTGCTGATAACGTTGGTCACAGTCTCGTCGCAACAGTTGCTGACATTGTTGGTCACAGTCTCGTAGCAACAGTTGGCGATGATCATCACCTGGCAACAGTTCCTGACAATATTGGTCACAGTCTCGTAGCAACAGTTGGCGATGATCATCACCTGGTAACAGTTGCTGACAATATTGGTCACAGTCTCGTCGCAACAGTTGGCGAAGAAATTTAATTAAAAGGCGTCCCAGCGTGTTGGAATTCGATTGTAAACGTGTTTCGTCGTATCAGCGTTCCATCCCCTATTATTGCAAGTAAAATGTTCATTGGTTGTAGCTCTCAAGCTCAAACACAATCCATCAAAAATGTCCCAGCCTAGACACTTTCGAGACTGAATATTTCCGTCGCGTTATGACACCTCATGTCCCCCACCCATTCCCTCACCCTGCCCCGCAACCCTTCACCCATTCCACCACTCTTTCCCCCACCCTACTCCCACCTTGTCCAACACCTTGTCTCCTTACCTGTCCTCCACCCTGTTCCGCACTCGGACCCCCAACTTTTCCCATACCCCGTCTCCCCTCTTTGTCCCCCACCCAGTTCCCATTCCGTCGTCCACCCCGCCCCTCCATCTTGTCCCCACTGCCAATAGTGTTCAGTACTCAAGGCAGCAGAGGTGTCCGCGGAGTAAATGGAAGGTCAAGTCGAGCCCATTACAATGAGGTCTGAATGTGTTGCATTTACTAAGGCTTCGATCGGGTATTACCACATTTTTGATGAAATGCCGCTCCAACATCACAGTGACGGTGTATCTCTAATTGAAATAAGACCCGAAGGGCCTAAAAAAGCGACCTCTGCCGTTTATTTCCCAAGGCATCCTAGGAATGGAGATCCTTCCCCAAGCTGTCTGCACTCACCACAGGTTATTGCATGCAGTGATATGAAGATTGCCGCCTCCGGCCCTTGCTGAAGTTACAGCCGACCCTAGCAACAGACCTGATGTAAAACTCTCCAATTTATTATGGTTACAAGCTTATTGAACACCAATGCATTCCCCGTCATCCCCTAGACTGAGCCATTGCTTCAACCAGAACGTGTCGTGAGCGTCCCCACGGGCGACTGAAAGCCATTGGACGATGTCGCGGATCAGGTGGCTGCTGGACTGGTCGACGACTCGATGTTAAACGTTTCAATGAGTAAACGGACACGAAGAGACTAATACTTGCTCTGATTTTGTTATGAGCCGCAAGGCATCATTGTCGGTCTTGAAAGAAGTGATAGGTAGTTAGCTTGTTGAAAAGCTGTCAACACAGGTCCAAACTCAGAAAAGCTGTTTACCTCTAGAGAGAAGCAAGGCTGCAAAGCCGTTATAGTGCCAACGGAGATTGTCCCAAGGTCAACTTCACGGACTGGTCGATCACTAGTGAAATTAAGTGGCAGATGCCTGGGATGACGACCACCACTCCAAAGGCATGAGAGCACGTTAGTGCCTAATTAAGTGACAGATGCCTGGGATGACGACTATCACTCTGAGGGCATGAAAGCACGTGAGAGCCTTATTAAGTTGCAGATGCCTGGGATGACGCCGCTGTGAAGGCATGAGAGCACGTGAGTGCCTAATTAAATGGTAGATGCCTGGGATGACGACCACCGCTGTGAAGGCATGAGAGCACGTGAGTGCCTAATTAATTGGCATATGCCTGGGATGACGACCACCAATCTGAGGGCATGAGAGCACGTGAGTGCCTAATTAATTGGCATATGCCTGGGATGACGACCACCATTCTGAAGGCATGAGAGCACGTGAGTGCCTAATTCATCCATGCGGTGACCACAGAGGCAGAGTTGCAGATAACATACCGGCCTACTCACTTTGAGCGCATGAACAATTTGTATCGAGGCAGGGGAAACAATAAAGTATCAAGAGCGGCGACAAGGATGACATCTAGCCATGAACCGCTGTCGTAACAGAAAGCAGCATGGAGCCGAGACTCAGTTGTAGGATTTTGTGTTTCGATGATTAATTCTTCCATGGTTATCTTGCTTCCTCCATATTCCAAGACTTCTGAATAATATATCAGTCATCCTCTGGTGCGACCACTCGCCCACAATACCGGGTTTTCTATGTCAAACTGCGTTCACGACTCGTTTGTCTTTGTAAAAACGTTTATGCTTTACCAGAAGCATACAACTTACGGATCGACAGGATCTGAGAGGAGATATCGCGAGTCCAATTTCTGGGTCTCCGATTGCCCAAATCACCAAAACTGATTGAGAATGTCGCTTGCTGCCATGAAAACTCTGCGAATAAAATATCAGCAATTGCTGAGACTTCTTCTAGGATTTATTTAATGAATATTGCAATATAATTGGCCTGCAGGTATGTAGGAGCAACGCGCAACAAGTACTGGAGCTTTGAAGAGGCGAAGCAGTTATTTAGTAGTGTACGAGCCTGGTGAGGCCAAACTATTCTCAGTCAAAAGACGTAACTTTAAAGTCTTTGATTTCAGCTTCAAGCGATTTCGGAACAGCTTGGACTGTGATCGGTGCACTGATGAAAGCGCCAAAAAGGGTCTCTGTGATCTTTATCGAGGTTTGTCCGTTTGTTAACGTGGATCAATTCCCGTTTTCCCCCCAATATCCATGCCTAGTTGTTTAATATTTTCGCACAGATCGGGAAGACCGTTAAAACTGTATCCGGCCCCCATCCGATCGTGGTGTTTTCCAATTACCACAAATCCATTTTGGGCAATCTTGTCGGGCAATCGACGCCGAAAGGAAAGAAAACGCACCCAATAGGGTCACTATTAAGATAGCAGTGGCATGTTGTTTCATCATCAATAAACAATAATGAAAGTTCAAAGATTGCTTGTCGCTGGAGACGTTCAGAGAATACGTGTCATAGTTAAACACATCGTGCCGAATGTAGTGAAACACGTTTCTCATTTCCAATTCAAGAATAACGCGATCAAGTGCGCGCTGGCCGTGTAGCGACGCCTGGCATGTGCACATGCCTCACAGTATCCTTTGGTGGCCAACTCTGTCTGAACAGAACTGGATCGATAGCATAAACGGTTAGCAAACGGTGCACAACTCAGTTAAGTTGCAGATCGCCAAAGAACGTTGCCGACATCAATGAGGCGGATACCGACAGAATTGTTCGTAATGGCAAAAATGTAGGCCCCGCAAAACACTTATATGTTAAAATTGCGACTTCACCCTGAAACGGCTTGATGCGAATAAAATATAGAAAGACTTCGGCAACATTGTCTGGATCTACTTTGCTGGCTGGCACAGTAAAATAATTTAATATAGTTGATGAATTGGAGGCTGATGGCTTTGTGGCATTAGAGGGTGCCAATAAAGTAGTGGGCGGACTGAACCGCCCGTTCGGTTCAAAAGATGCCGCTGGTTCGGTCATGGTCGTCGAACTTTGGGGCAGAGTCCGCGAGCAAGTTTCGTTCGAAACGGAGGTATATCTGCCACGCTAACAATTTCAGCGACCTCTCTTTCAGCGCCACCACCATCGCTGGCAACCAAAGGAAGACGGGCCGCAATGACTGCACCTGGAGGCGCGGTGAGATCTGCACCCCTTCGAATTCCCCCCGAAGGCAAGCCTGTCACTGACGACCTCGTAACTAACCGCTTGTAGCGTGGTTCCTAGTGGGCATGTGCGGACATTGTGGTCAGGCTGGTTAGCGCAATTGGCGGAACAGTTTTGAAGACCTCTTGAGCAGCAGCTACGAGTCGTCAAATAATCGTCCCGCACCTGAACCAAGTAGGATTGAGAACGGGAATTCGAAGATATGTGATAAACAAACATTCCACAGGAATCATTAAGCAAACGCCAAAAAATACACATCATATGCAGAAGAAAACTTACATTGAGCTAGGTCAAAAATATCGCGAGCTTTGTCATAAGGACTATCCGGGGTAAGAACTATCAATGGTGGATGTTATTCCTACCCGAGAGGAACTCCTCCAGGAGAGAATATGGTAAGCTGAAAATGTTAAAAGATTATTCTAACTCGAGCTAAAGGAGAAACGAAAATAAATACTTGTAATGTATCGATTGATAAGATTGTGAAACATCTTAGGTGTTGAAGTTTCGTTTATCAGTTTTTACCGCACGTGATGCAAAAAAATATACGTTCACCTAGAAGGATCTTTAGAATCATCGTCATCTGGAGTGCAGTGAACGAAATGTATTTTCCCTCATAAACATCCTAAAAATATTCACTACTTTCAATATCTCAAATATATATTTTTGATTCAGATCAAAAATCAAATAAATCTGAGAGGGCAGGAATAAAAGCTAATAAGTACGTGAATAAGAGCTAACAAGCACATGAATAGAGCTAACAAGAACATGAATATGAGCTAAAAAAACACGTGAATCAGAACTAACACGCACAAATATAAGAGCTAAAGAGCATTGGATTATGAGCTAACAAGCATGTGAATAAGGACTAACAAGAACTTGAATAAGAGCTATGAAGCACATGAATATGAGCTGACAAGAACGTGAGTATGAGCTAACAAGCACAGAAATATGAGCTAACGAGCAGGGGAATGTAAACTAACAAGCACACACATAAGAGCTAACGAACACTGGAAGAAGAGCTAACAAACACGTGAATAAGAGCTAACAAGGACACAAATGAGACTTAAAGAGCAGTGGAATAAGAGCTAACAAGCTCGTATATAAGAGCTAACAAACACATGAATAGGAAATAACAAGCACTTGAATAAGAGCTAACAAGCACATGAATATGAGCTAACAAACATATGTACATGAGCTAATAAGCCCGTGAATATGAGCAAACAAGCAGGTGAATAAGATCTAACAAACACGTGAAAGTAATCATGAAGTCGTGAATAGAATCTGTTATAAAAGTGTAAGCTAATATTGCACAAAGATCAGCTAATAAGCTTTAAAAATTAACCTACGGAAGGGAAACGCAAAAAATACGGACCGATAAATTACATAAAAAAGGGAAATAAATTAGAGCTCATGCATGGATACGTGCTAGAGAGCATTTTGAAGTGTTCCACTGATATACTACTCAAACTAACAATTAAAGTTGATGATTGTGGGGAAAATCTACTCAACCACCAATAAGCGTACGCAACGAAATGGCGCTGATATTATGAGATAAAAAAACTAATTGAAATATTAGCATTGAAGAAATAAAAATAGGTGAATCCTTCAAGTGGCCCCAACCCATCGCAGGAATGAATATGGGTGGCACTATTAAACGCACATGATCTTCAAGAAGGTGGAAGCAATGTATCCTCAAATAGGTTTAGGTGCGGGATCCTCAGGAGCATGTAAGAGCTGGGAAAGGCGGCAAAGGTGCCGTTGTGGACCTTCCCTTGTGACGTCAGGGCTCCATCCTTAGGGCTAACACCTCCTGAATATCTGCTCATACGATATCATCGCAAAAGACTTAATGAATCACACAACGAGACCGGGTCGCCAGATGCTTCAATGCTGACCGTCGAGAGTAAATCTTGAATATCCATTGAACAAAACTCAGAAGCCGCTTAAAGGTGGCAGTTTATCGACAGGAGAACAGTTTCCAAGTCGGACGGCGTAAAGCAGAAGCATTCAATATCAGTTAACCCACAATTTCTTGCCGAGAACAAGAAGGACAGCAGCACGTGATTGCTTCTCCTCGCAAACCAGGGAGTCTCGAGGTTGTTAAAGGCGCTTCTCCTAACAGAAAAGCAATGATGGTTATTGTGTTTATTGTTTGGTGACTCCTATTATGCAGTAGCAGGGGCTGATACGTTACTTGCTCTTCAAAATACAACACCTATAGATGGTTAGGAGTGAATAATATGGAGATCGTTATTTATAAATATAGATACAGTCACTAGGCCGAATCCCCAAGAATGAAAGGGGGATGGCCGACATCTAGGCGCGCCTCACACCCTCATACGTTCAAACTCACACAACTTATATAACTCCATATAACTCCATTAATTAGTAAGCATGTATTTATAAGGTGTTCACTGTCCGGTAAAATACGACTCCTAAATGGGTAAACAATGATTGAATTGCTGTCCAATGGTTGACAAATATGCCCTCGTCAACTTTGTGGGATGCGACCAATTGATGTTGCGGGCGTGACTCCGTGAATAAGACAATCGAATCGAGGTGCTTTGGTTTGTACAGATGAAGTGTACTTGAGGCACTGAGTGAGATCAAATACTCTTGCAAAATAACCAACCCTCACTCAGAAATTGAATAACCCAAGTAATACAAATTGCAAATGGTCACTCAACAAATATGATGTTCCGTTGGGACTGATAATGGATTTGAAAATAGCTTCGAAAGGTTATGCAAGCATAATATATCATGTCGCGCATTCTAAACTGAATGATGGACAATATGATTTTATTCCAATGTTATTCCAGAAAAACGTTCTATGTTTTTCTAGGACCGCGGCTACACCGAATGAATAGCTCCCTCTTGAGTATTTTGTGTTTATGACGTATTTTTTCTTTCACTGATACTCATGTTCAATGTTAATTTATTATTTATGTGATGAGTAGGATGTTGTTGTGGATCACAATTTTTTAATATACGTGGGTTTTGGTCGAATTGATCAAATTTTCGTTATATGATGCGATGAATGTAGTACCATGGATCATAACAATCACTGTCAGATAAGTGCGTCTCATTCTCGCTAGAGAAATTGGAAACCTCTCGTGGAAGCTTCACACAAAGAAAAAAATATTCAGCGTACCGTACTTTGATTTCCTTGAATCAATTGAACTAATCAAGTGATATAATGTAATAAATATTTCCACAGGTCCAATATGAAGAACAGTATTGTCTCCATGCACAACATTATTGTCTCCTTGCATATCTTGCTGTTGTCGGTTCTTTAATAACAGTAGTGCCTCCTTGCATAACTTCCTGTGGTCGGTTCTTTAATAATAGTATTGCCTCCTTGCCTAACTTCCTGTTGTCGGTTCTTTAATAACAGTATTGCCTCCTTGCATAACTTCCTGTTGTCGGTTCTTCAATAACAGTATTGCCTCCTTGCCTAACTTTCTGTGGTCGGTACTTTCTGTGTCAAGATGTCAGGAGTCCCATCCTACTCTCTTTATTGTAAATGTCTTCCCCTTCGCCGACACTCGTCGGCGAGCAGCGATCCCATGAGGGGCTTTGTTCCTCGAGTTCATAGTGAGAGATAAAAATCTAATCCTATTTCCTTTCTCTTGGCAGACGGTGCCTCTAAAAGGCCTTTTGTGTGAGTACAATGATGCCGGTAATGCGGTAAAAGAGAGAGTTGATGTTCAGAGAATTTCGTAGGCCACCAAAAAAATTGGAACGTGTATTCAGAACTGTCTGAAAGAAATAATGCAGTTCTCGGGTGTTAGGACGCCAACGGTGAACCGTGAACATACGGGTGGCGTGAACAGTGGCCCGCGTGGTCGACTTGTGAACATGCGCGGGGCGTAAATAGTGGCCCGCAGCATCGACCGTTAAGCATGTGTGTGGCGTGAACAGTAGCCCGCTTCATCGACTGGTCAGCATGTGTGTGGCGTGAACAGTGGCCCGCAGTATTGGCCGGTGAGAATGTGTGGCGTGAACAGTGGCGCTCAGCATCGACCGGTGAACATGCGTATACCGTGAATAGTGATCCGCAGCATCGACTTGTGAATATGATTGCGGCGTGAACAATGGCTCGCAGCATCGACCGGTGAACATGCGTATGACGTGAATAGTGGCCCGCAGCAACGACTTGTGATCATACGTGTGCCGTGAACAGTGGCCCGCAGGATCGACGTGCGAACATGTGTTTGACGTGAACAGTGCCTCGCAGCAGTGACGTGTGAACATGTGAACACTGACCTGTGGCGGGAGTATTTACTCGCGGCACTGACCTGTGGCGGGAGTATTTACTCGCGGCACTGACCTGTGAACATGCGTATGGCGTGAGAAGTGTCTCGCAGAGGTGACATGTGAACATGCGTGAGGATTGAGCAGTGTCTTGCAGCAGTGACCTGTGATCATGCGTGAGGATTGAACAGTGGCTCGCAGCAGTGTCCTGTAATCATGCTTGAGGATTGAGCAGTGTCTCGCAGCAGTGACCTGTGATCATGCGGTAGGATTGAGCAGTGTCTCGCAGCAGTGACCTGTGATCATGCGTGAGGATTAAGCAGTGTCTCGCAGCTGTGACATGTGAACATGCATGAGGATTGAGCACTGTATAGTATGAGGCACCTGTGGACATGCGTGAAGATTGAGAAGTGTCTCGCAGCAGTGACCTGGGATCATGCGTGATTATTGAACAGTGTCCCGCAGCAGTGACCTGTGATCATGCTTGATGATTGAGCAGTGTCTCGCAGCAGTGACCTGTGATCATGCTTGATGATTGAACAGTGTCGCACAGCAGTGACCTGTGATATTGCGTGAGGATTGCCCAGTGTCTCGCAGTAGTGATCTGTGAACATGCGTGAGGATTGAACAGTGTCTCGCAGCAGTTCCCTGTGATCATGCTTGATGATTGAGCAGTGTTTCGCAGCAGTGACCCGTGATTATGCGTGAGGATTGCGCAGTGTCTCGCAGCAGTAACCTGTGACCATGATTGATGATTGAGCAGTGACTCGCAGCAGTGACCTGTGAACATGCGTGAGGATTGAGCAGTGTCTCGCAGCAGTGACCTGTGAACATGCGTGAGGATTGTGCACTGTCTCGCAGCTGTGCCTGTGATCATGCTTGATGATTGAGCAGTGATTCGCAGCAGTGACCTGTGAACATGCGTGATGATTGAACAGTGTCTCTCAGCAGTGACCTGCGATCATGCGTGATGATTGCGCAGTGTCTCGCAGCAGTGAACTGTGATCATGCGTGAGGGTTGATCAGTGTCTCGCAGCAGTGCACTGTGATCATGCTTGATGAATGAGCAGTGTCTCGCAGCAGTGACCTGTGGTCATTCGTGAGGATTGCGCAGTGCCTCGCAGCAGTGACCTGTGAACATGCGTGAAGATTGAGCTGTCTCGCAACAGTGCCCTTTGATCATGCTTGATGATTGAGCAGTGTCTCGCAGCAATACCTGTGAACATGCGTAAAGATTGAGCAGTTTATTGCAGCAATGACCTGTGAACATGCGTGAGGATTGCGCAGTGTCTCGCAGCAGTGACCTGTGATCATGCGTGAGGATTGATCAGTGTCTCGCAGCAGTGACCCGTGAACATGTGTGAAGATTGAGCAGTATCATGCAGCAGTGCCCTGTGATCATGCTTGCTGATTGAGCAGTGTCTCGCAGGAGTGACCTGTGAACATGCGTGGGGATTGAACACTGTCGTGCACCAGTGACCTGTGATCATGCGAGAGGATGGAGCAGTGTCCCGCAGCAGTGACCTGTGAACATGTGTGGGGATTGAACACTGTCGTTCACCAGTGACCTGTGATCATGCTTGCTGATTGAGCAGTGACTCGCAGCAGTGACATGTGAACATGTGTGGGGATTGAACACTGTCGTTCACCAGTGACCTGTGATCATGCGAGAGGATGGAGCAGTGTCCCACAGCAGTGACCTAGGATCATGCGTGAGGATTGAACAGTGTCTCGCAGCACGAGATCAAGCTAATCTTGGCGTTCAATGTTTCGTTCATCTAGGTATGTGAGGTTATAGTCAAGGTGTCCATAAAGTGAAATTTTGTGATATTGTGCAAAATGTAGCCGATGTATTATTATTTGTATTCCAATCCTTGGAAATAATGTTGAGATTGCAGTGTGGGGGGCTCAATAACCGAAAGCATGCAGCCGCAGTTCTATGGTGTAGTGAGAGGAGCAATAGCTGTAATACACCACACATCTTTAATTTGTTATCCCAGAATTATCCAAATGTATGGGTAAATGTTCCATGTAACAACCTTTCCGATATTATATTGAGTGAAAAAGAAATCCCTAAATTACTTCATTGGTGCTGGAAGGAAACCAGTGAACAGAAACACCACTGTAGTTCACTGATGGACGCCTTGCAGGCCCATCGTCCAACTAAGCTGATGAAAGAAGCCTTGCAAACCCGTCGTCCAACTTGGCTGATGGTAGCCTTGCAGACCCATCGTCCAACTTGGCTGATAGAAGCCTTGCAGACCGTCGTCCAACTTGACTGATGGAAGCATCGCAGACCCACTGTCCAACTTGGCCATGGAAGCTTGCAGACCCGGCGTCCAATTTGGCTGATGGCAGCCTGGCAGACCCGTCGTCAAACTTGGCTGATGGCTGCCTTGCAGACCCATTGCCCAATATGGCGATTGAATCCTTTCAGATCCATCGTCCAACTTGGCTGATGAAAGCCTCGTAAGCCCATTGTCCAACCTGGCTGATAGAAGCCTTGCAGACTCAATCGTCCGACTTGGCTGATAGAAGCCTTGCAGACCAAATCGTTCAATCTGGCGATAAAAGCCCTGCCGACCCATCGTCCAACTGTGCTGATGGAAGCTTTACAGACCCATTGACCATATTGGCGACGAAAGATGTGCAGACCCGTCGTCCAACTTTGATACGGGAAGCTTTTTACATCCATCGTCCATTTTGGCTAATGAAAGTCATGCAGACCCTTTGTCTAACTTGGCGATGGAAGCCTTACAGACAAGTCTTCTTACTTAGCTGATGGAAGCCTTTCATACGCATCGTCCTACTTGGATGATGGAAGCCTTGCTGACCCATTATCCAACTTGACGATGGCAGCCTTGCAGACCCGTCGTCCAACTGAGGTGTTGGAACCCATGCAGACCCGTCTTCCAACTTGGCTGATTGAAGCCTTGCAGACTCGTTGTTCAACTTGGCTGATGGAAGCCTTGCATTCCCATCGTCTAACATGATCTGAATCGCAGAGGGCGCCTCTTGGCGCCCTAGGAACTGAAAGGGGTGCCTTATGGCAGCTTTACTTGCATCAAAGTTGAGAGCATGACACCTGGTAACTGAAAGGGGTGCCTATTGGCAGCATTACTCGCATCAGAGTTGAGAACATGACACCTGGTAACTGAAGGGGACGCTTCATGGCAGCATTACTCGCATCAGCGTTGAGAACATGACACCTTGTAACTGAAAGGGGCGCCTCTTGGCAACATAACTCGCATTAGAGTTGAGAATATGACACCTGGTAACTGAAAAAAGCGCCTCTTGGCAGCATTAATCGAATCAGAGTTGAGAATATGACACCTGGTAACTGAAAGGGGCGCCCCATGACAGCATTACTCGCATCAGAGTTGAGAAGATGACACCTAGTAACTGGAAGGGGCACCTCTTGGCAGCATTACTAGCATCAGAGTTGAGAACATGACACCTGGTAACTGAAAGAGGAATTGATGAAAAAGTGTTGGGACCACAACAGTCAGCTGATGGATGAATGTGTCGAGTAATTCGTCACTATTTCTTAAATTGACTTTGTTTTAATTTGTTTAACAGCAATTACTTTTGTTGTAATGAGACAAAATACAATGAGATTACCCTGAGTTTTTTGTTACATCAATCATACAATGATTTTTATTTCGTGGATGATCTATTTATTTGTAAGTCAGAGAGGGTTAGAGGTCATTTACAGGACTTGAGGTTACGTTGACCTGTACGATCAACCACTCATCATAGTCCATGATCGGAATTGTGTTATCTAATTCAATATAAAAACAGAGAATATACCGAATCTTTTTGTAATTCCGATATTTTGTCTTGGAATCCCGGGACAAGAGAGCTGTTTAAAACCACCAACCCAGTGGTAGCCTGCTGGCCCTAGTGATGACCCGCTGGCCCTAGTGGTAGCCTGTTTGCTTCGACGAGCAGGATGTTTGACCTGAGCCTAATTCCGGCACAGAAATTTCATCGGTAAATGAGAGTTAACACCTGATATGTGACTCATTTAAATGAATGGACAATCGTTGTTTATCGCTTTTATCATATGATTCTGGTCAAGTAGAGATCCTGTCTTATTATCTGTCGTCGTGTTTGCAATTTGATCCGTTTTTTCATTTCAAAATATATATATTTTTTTGTAGCTATGAAATCAGAGTATCATAGTCCCTCGAGTTTTTCAGAGTCAGGAGAGGCCCTCGAACCTTCGTCAGAGTCAGGAGAGGCCCTCAAAACTCCATCAGAGTTCGAAGAGGACCTCGAGTCTTGTAAGAGTCAGGGGATGACCTCGCGCCTTGTCGGAGACAAGAGAGGCTTTTGAGTCTTCGTTAGAGTCAGGAGAGGGCCTCGAGTCTTCATCAGAGTCCAGAGAGGACTTCGAGTCTTGTAAGAGTCAGGGGAGGACCTCGACTCTTGTCAGAGACAGGAGAGGCTTTCAAGTCTTTGTTATAATCATGAGAGGCCCTCGAGTTTTCATCAGAGTACGGAGAGGACCTCGAGTATTTTCAGAGTCAAGGGTGGCCTTTGTGCCGTCATTAGAGTCAGAAGAGGCACTCGTGCCGTCATCTGAGTCAGGAAAGGCTCTCGAGTCTTCATCAGAGTCAGGAGAGTCCCTCGAGCCTTCATCAGAGTCAGGAGACTAATGTCATTGATTTGCGCCCTTTCTAATGGGACCATTTCCGAGCTTATAATGAAGGATACCACAAGATCAATTTCTCAATGAATGAATCGCCATCTTTACCGAAATGAACTATATTTGCGACAAACTAATTGAACAAATTTTCAACACTCATTATTAACAACAAACCTCAGTTTGTACTCACAATCTGGATCAGGGTGGGCAGCTAGTAGATCAGGGTGTTTAGCGAGTAGATCAGGATGTGTTGCGAGTAGATCAGGGTGGGCAGCGAGTAGATCAGTGTGTGTAGCGAATAGATCAGGGTGAGTAGCGAGTAGATCAGGGTGGGCAGCGAGTAGATCAGGGTGGTCAGCGAGTGGATCAGGGTGGGCAGCGAGTAGATCAGGGTGGTCAGCGAGTAGATCAGGGTGGGCAGCGAGTAGATCAGGGGGGTCAGCGAGTGGATCAGGGTAGGCAGCGAGTAGATCAGGGTGGTTAGCGAGCAAATCAGGGTGGGTAGCGAGTAGATCAGGGTGGGCAGCGAGTGGATCAGGGTGGGCAGCGAGTGGATCAGGGAGGGTAGCGAGTGGATCAGGGTGGGTAGCGAGTGGATCAGGGTGGGTAGCGAATACATCAGGGTGGTCAGCGAGTGGATCAGGGTGGGTGGCGAGTGGATCAGGGAGGGTAGCGAG
>SDVV010014543.1:0-14776 GCA_016164225.1 Gammarus roeselii | reverse complement strand
AGCGCGAGGTGGCGGGTACTGCAGCGCGAGGTGGCGAGTACTGCAGCGCGAGGTGGCAGGCAATGTAACGTGAGGTGGCGATCATTGTGGCGCGAGATGGCGGGCATTGTGGGGCGAGGTGGCAAGCAATGCAGCGTGAGAGAGCGGGCATTGCAGCGCATGGTGGCAGGCCCTGCAGCGAGAGGTGTTGGGTACTACGGCGCGAGGTGGCTAGCATTGCAGCCGAACTGGCCGGCACTGTAGAGCGAGGTGGCGAGCAATACTGTGAGAGGTGGTGGGCAGTGCAACGAGAGGTGGCAAGCACGGCAGCGTCAGATGACGGGCACTTGGAACGAGGTGTCAGGCAATGAAGCATGAGGTGGCGGGCATTGCAGTGCAAAGTGGCGGGCATTGCAGTGCAAAGTGGCGGGCACTGCAGCGCGAAGTGGCGGGCACTGCAGCGCGAAGTGGCGTGTACTGCGACGCGAGGTGGCGAGCATTGCAGCGCGCGGTGGTGGGCACTACAGTGCGATGTGGCGTGCATGGCAGCAAAAACGGGCGGGCACTGCGATGCGAGGTGGTGGGCAATGGGGTGCAAGGTGGTAGGCAGTGCGGTGCGAGGTGGCGAGCAATGCGACGCGAGGTGGTAGGCAATGCGGCGCGAGGTGGTGGGCAGTGTGGCACAAGGTGGTGGGCAGTATAGCACAAGGTGGTGGGCAGTGTAGCACAAGGTGGTGGGCAGTGCGGCGCGAGGTGGTGGGCAATGTGGCGCGAGGTGGTGGGCAGTGCGGCGCAAGATGGTGGGCAGTGCGGCGCAAAGTGGTAGGCAGTGTGGTGCGAGGTGGGGGGCAGTGCGGCGCAAGGTGGTAGGCAGTGTGGCGCAAGGACTGTTAGGAAAGTGATGAGAGTAAAAGGCGCCGGCTGCGAACGATGTCAGGTTAGTGTGAACCAGGTCGTAGATAACAGGGAAGGCGAGCCGGAGAAAGGCAGCAGAACAAACATGTGGTCAGGAGAGGGCGTGCAACACGTTCAAGACCGGTGAGAACATTGGGAAAACATCATTTATTTGAAGCAAAATAATATATAAGATGAATCTAACTACTGCAGGAACAACTCATCGCTCAATTTTTTAAAGGGCCACTCTCAAACCCTAAATTTTTATTGGAGTCAACGAAGTCAGTGTTCTTCTGACATTTTGACCGTAGTTGTTTGTGACATCCTCTAAAAAAATCCGAAAAACTTGCTTCAAAGTCTTCCAATCTAGTTTTTATCTTCTTCCAGTTCGAAAATTCAAAGTTTTCAAACAACAGGTCACACATTGCATCGATTTTACTGCGGACGATGTCCCCATTGCATAAAAATATACTTTTATTTCTGTTAAATGACACATGAATACGATCTTGCCCGTACGTAGAATCATAGAAACGAGCTAAAAATCTGATGAATATACCACTCGTTTATCGATCCTCCGGGAGACATTGCAGGGGGTGGGCCAGAGGCTCTCGTCTAAGGTGGGCCCTTTGGTGTGCATTAACACTTCATTTTTTAGTTCTTCTCTTGATCGAAACTTTTGCGATGATGATGTGCTCCAATTCAGCGATTGAAACGTCACTATCGACTCAGAAAGTGAATGGATTTCTTTAGTCAAACGAAAATTGCGACATTAATACAGACGAACAATGAGAGAAAAGTTGTATTGATAATTTTCTAGAGTACAAACACATTACTGATACATTTTTATTCTCCCAAGTCCTGCGACTGAGCGCATCCATCAGCTCATGCGTGCGGGTGTTAGGAAACACTCCACAACCCGGATGGTTAAAGTGCCCAGGAATACCAACATTCAATTTTTACGAACTATTCTAGATTTTAGCAATATCTTACCAGTCATATCCTTTGGATATTTCAATGTATGGATGTGAGTATGTGTGTATTGATTGGTTATTCGGTCTGGCAGACTGCAAATCATGGAGCGAAGTTTATCATCGCCATCGCTATTCTTGCAGACACTATCGGTCCCACCATCAGTGTGCTGACCAGCGGTAAACTGTGAACACGGCTGCGCGCTCCCATCAATCGTTCGTTACCCAGCGTTACGATGGTATCTCGCACGAGGACCCCCCCCCTCCCTCCACACCCTTCACCCCAACATTACTCATCTTTTGCTCCCTCTTCCCCCACCAAGGGTAACCCCCTCGACTCATCACCGTACCTGAAGCACTACCGCATTGCATGCCACCCTTCCTCGGCGGTCTTAAATGCCAAAGGTAACGTGGCAGTCGAACTTGTCCTGGCTCCTGAGCAAGAGGCGACCGAGGACGACCAGCAGTACCTTAATGTAGGAGCGACTAGGGGTGACCAGCAGTACTTTGTTGTATGAGCGACCAGGGGCGAACAGGTGCGACCAAGGGCGACCAGTAGTACCTTGATGTAGGAGCGACCCGGGGTGACCAAATGCGGCCAGCAGTACCTTGATGTAGGAGTGACCGGGGACGACCGGCGGCCATGATCGACTAGCAATACCTTGATAAAGAAGCTCCCGGTGAGAAACAGGGGCGACTAGCAGTGCCTTGATGTATGAGCAACCAGGGGTGACCAAATGCGACCAAGAGCAGCCAGCAGTACCTTGATGAAATAGCTACCAGGGATGACCAGGCCCGACCACGGGCAACCAGCAGTACCTGGTGAAAGAGCTACCAGGGACGACCAAGAGCAGCCAGGGGCGATCAGCAAAACTCTGATGTAGAAGGCTAGTAGCTACCACGGACGACCAGGAGCAACCAGGGGAGACTAGCAGTACCTTGATGTAAGAGATATCAGACATGACCAGGGTCGACCAGCACTCATTTGATGTAAGAACTACTAGGGGTAACCAGGGGCGATCTGCAGTACCTTGATGTAGGTTCTACCAGGAGTAACCAGAGGTGAACAGGGGTAACCAAAGCCGACCAGCATTACTTTTTTGATGGATCCACCAGGAGCGATTAGAGACGACAAGGAGTGACCAAGACCGCCCAGGGGCGATCAAGGCCAACCAAGGGCGACCAGGGATGACCAGGGGCACCCAGTCGAGATCAGGAATATCCAAGGCGACTAAGAGCAACCTGAGTCAACCTAGGGCTATCAGGAGCGAACAAAGGTACCCTGGGGTGCCCAAGGGTGACCGGGGATGACTAGTGGCAACTAGGAGCAACCAGGGACGAACAGAGGCGATCAAGGTCGGCAAGGGGCAACCAATGACGACCAAAAGCGATCGTAGGCGATCAGCATTACCTTGATGAATGAGCTCGCTGGGGCGACCAGAGACGATCAGGGTCGAGCAAGGCCGACCAGGTGTAACCCAGGTCGACTAGTAGTGCCTTGATGTAGGAGTTACCAGGGGCAACCAGAGATGATATGCAGTACCTTGATATAGGAGTTACCAGAGCAACCAGGGCCAACCAGGTGCGATCAGGGACCACCAGAGAAAACCAGGATTGCATTGATGTCTGAACTACTAGGCACTTGATTATAGTCTGCCTTGCTTAAACCAGGGCAGACCAGCAATGTCTTGTTTTAGTAGCTACCAGGGGCGACCAGGGATAACAGTGGGTGACCATCACTACTTTGCTGTAGGAGCTACCAAGGACAACCTGAAGTAACCAGTGATGACAGACACATCAATGAAGGAGCTACCAGTGACGACCAGAGAAACCAGGGGCGACCAAGGAAACTTGGAACGATCAGGGATAACCAGGAGCGACCAGCCGCAATCATAGGTAATCAGGGTGATCAGAGGCAACCAGGGGTAACCAGGAGTGATCAGGAGTGATTAGGAGCGACCAAGAACGACTGGGGCGACCAGTGGTCGCCCCCATTCTTAGTACTGTAAGGGCAACCAAGGCCCATCTGAGTACTCATAGAATAATTTTATTTAAACAATTGACAATTAAAAGCAATTCTACACATGATAACCACAAAATCCATGAATCCACCTAATAAAATTGGGCAAAATTCTTTCGTACGGCTTACTTTTAATTACTGGTCGAGATGACGTCATCATGACCGTCGGCATTGGTCCCTACCGTTCGTGTCTGCTGGTCGAGAGGGCGCTCGCTTTTTACAGTATGGCTCGTTCCTAGTCAAATTGTTGGTCTTAAGACTATCCTTATCACTTAGCTTTATTGCAATTAAAAGAAGAACGGGTTATGCTAAGTAGGTTTTACTCGTGGTTTATTACCAATGACAAGGGCTTACAGATACTAAGGACTGGTGACCAGCAACTCAAGTTACCGGGTGTATCCACAATACTGTGAATATTAACTCAAGGGGCTAAAAGCTCTTTGGACTAGACTCGCTTTTACTACTGGGTACTAATTGTTAGTATTCTAGTATGAGGCGAATCAAGAATCTGTGAAATTTTGCAACCAGTGATAAAAGATGACTTGGTGATCCTAGGAACCAGGAACCCTTATTATCTACGTGAGTCAGGCAGTTGAAGACTGCACCCTTCAAATATAACACTTCAACTCGTTGTTGATTTCCGAAACTTAACCATCAAGGAGGAGTAAAGATTTATGTCAGGCACTGTCCCTGCCTTCTCTTTTTAGCCATACTGTACCACCCTAAACGTGTGCGCCACCTTGAAGAGCAGCTACGGAGCGAGCACCTGCAACACCTTCTGCCGAGGAGCGGTGGCATCACCAGACATCTTTTTCCCCGACCAAATGTCAGAGGTGGACGCACGGGTTGCGTACTGGGATGGAAGCTAAGGGAGTGGGAGGACTTCGAAAAGTATGTATCCCGGTCACTCTGGCAGGCACGGATCAGTCATTATTCACTAGTGAAACATTTTATAGAATGGAGGCAAAGTGCCAAGGGCTACTTCTTTCCCAGGCACAGTGGCATTCATTGCTTAAGGGAGAAAGGGTTCCATTTTCAAGACTAGGGGCAAAGAATACGAGGTACTTGAATCTTTGGTTAGACTTCGAATGTAATGTATTCCGGCCATCTCTCTGGCAACAGTGGTAGTTATTGCTCAAGAGAAATAGAGTTTCGTTTATAAGACTATGGGTAACGTGTCAAGGGCTGCATGCTACCTTTGTTGGATTTTTAAAAGTACGTACCCTGGTTATCTCTCTGGCGGCCGTGGCAGCGTTCACGAGCGACTAGGGGTGACCAGCAGTACTTTGGCCAGAAGCGACCAGTCGAAGGGTTACCCTCCTAAATAATTTCTCCAAACAGGGGCAGTAAGTGCCGATGACCGGGGAAGGAAAGTTACCTGATGGGAGAAACGAAGAGAGGTAATGGGGGCGAGATGAGATCCGATGGGAAGCAGATTGGTTGAAGTAGGGGAGGTATTGGGGACGGTAGGTGAGAAAAGGGTGGCACCAATCAGAGATTGCACGCACTAAGATGCAGAGCAAAGCAAATTGAAATTACACTTAGTTACGTTTAGGCCATGCTGAATGAAATCGATTGCTGCGGCTTCTATGCCACCACGAGCATCTAGTTCACACTGTCCTACGGAAAGTTGTGCTCTATCTATAGACTACGAAGCAATATAAATGAGAAGTGATTACATGATTAGAAAATACTTAAGTCCGTAGCTAAATAAGTCCGTCGCATGAATAAGACTCCAACGCGCTAACCACCCGACCTTCAACACAAGTTTTAGTTCAAACTTTCGCGAATATTGTATTGTTTTTGGTTAGATTTCTAATTCTTTTGTTATCACTGTTAAAGCAAAATAATCGTTACAGATCCGGGCACCGAATTTTGGATGGATCCAAGCATCGGATAAATCCGGGCATCGAATCTTGGATACGGACTAAAAAAAGTCCAATATAACATAACTTCCCAGAGAACATACCAACAATAATGTTGGGAGTCTCAAGAAGGGGTGGTTTGATCTCTCAAACATCTACAGCGCCGTTATTGCGCTATAAGTGATAACAGTGGAATATGTAGTCGAACCTAAAACAGTACAATATCCACGAGAGCTTAAATCACAACTTATGTTGAGTTGGATGGCCGAGTGGTTAACGCGCTAGGCTCGAAATCATGCGACGCGGGATCGAATCTTGGATACGGACTAAACAAAGTCAATAATGAAATAAATTCTCATATACATCAGTCTCTCTACGTTGTTGAAGGTATGTTCTGCCAACGAAGTAATTTCCTACCCCCAGCAGCTGCTTCTTCATGCTGACGTCTTTTTGAATGTACCTTTAGGGTAACTTCTATGTATCGTAGGTACGCCTCTGAAACCAACAAGCCACCTTCTCCACGATGCAGGTGTTTCCTGAAGAGCGACCCACGACGCCTCCGCCCCCTCTCCTAGAAAGGTGTGTCCTTTGGTCAACACGACTGTATTATCCTGCAGGAATGTCCTCCTCCGGGGTCGAGGGTACCTGCTTGCATGGATACAATCAGCTACAGAGCGGTGCTACTGCTTTGGGCATGTGGCAGGAGAGCACACATTGGGAGCACGATAGATCAGCTTTGGATCCGTGGGTTGGTGGGTAGGATAGATTGTTTTGGATCCTCTGGCTGGTGAGTAGGACGGATCTGTTTGGAATCCGTAGGTCTATAGATTAGGTACAAATTGCTTCGGATCAGTATTTGACGGTATCTTGTATATTCATAATGGATCCATGTATTGATGTGTAGGTTCAATATGTTATAGATCCTAGCATGAATTGGTCGGGTCAATCTGTTATGGATCCGTGGGCAGGTGGGTAAGAGTATTCTGTTTTGAATCCGTGGGCGGGGTAGTATAAATCTGTTTTGGGACCGGCTGGTGGGTTGGATAATCCTATTTTAGATTCGTAGGCAGATGGGGAGAAATCGTCTGTTTTAAATCCGTGGGCAGGTGGGTGAGGGTATTCTGTTTTGAATCCGGAGGCTGGTGGGCAAGGTATAATCTGTTATGGATCTGTAGGCAGAGAGGCGGTGTATATATGCTCTGGATCCGAGGTCAGGTGGGCGGGGCATAAATGCTTTGTATCCGAGAGAAGGTGGGTAGGATAATTTTTTTCAGTATCTGTGGGCAGGTGGGCTGAATGTTAATGCCTGGTATCCGTCGACATGTGTGGGGGTTAAAACGGCTTTGAAACTGTTGCCAGATGAGTTTAGAGTAAATTTGCAAATCTACTTTGGATCCAGGAGCCGGATGGAATCTAGAGTAAACATTCGGAATAATTTTCCTTCGTCGCTGTGTTCAATGGGACGAGTCTGTCATGATAAGAGATTACATTAGAGTGTCCGGGACGAGTCTGTCATGATAAGAGATTACATTAGAGTGTCCGGGACGAGTCTGTCATGATAAGTGATTACATTAGAGTGTCCGGGACGAGTCTGTCATGATAAGAGATTACATTAGAGTGTCCGGGATTCAGACGCTTTGGAATGGTCACTCCTCTGTGACGATTATAAGAATGAATCCAAACTGTAGGACAAATCTGGGCAATTGTACAGTTTCAGCAAAGGTTAGCTTCTTAGATTACTCGCATGCGCTAAACGTCACCGCGCTAAATACAGAGCAAGCCCCGATAGACAGAGCGCTTCTGAATTGCTTCTTGCTAACTTCCAAGAATAGTTTACTTTGTGTAGTCTCCAATACATTCAGTTCTAGTAATACATGACACATGTAATTTGTTCTCTGTTTATTTTCCCATGTATCTGTTTCAGGATGAGGTTTGTCATTCAGGTGTTACTGATGTTCTAGGATGTTTTATTCCAGAAAATAACTTGATTTGTAGATATACTAATTACATCATGTTTTAATACAAAGGAACGATGCAGAAACATCGTATCAAAATGAAAGAAATGTCATAGATGAGCCTCACAGACGGATCCTGTTGAGAAGTCAGAGAGACGAAAACCAAAAAGAAGAGCAGCGCCTCAGTTGCCTTCCCCGTGGGTTTTTGTCCTAAAAAAAGGATTGGTCAAGCCATTCAGCTATAGTCTTACTAGTGTTTCCGTAAGCCATTGAGCCACAGCCTTACCCGTGTTTCCTCAAGCCACTGAGCCACAGTTTTAGCAGTGTCTCATCAAGCCATTGAGCCACAGTCTTATAAGTGTTTCCTTAAGCCATTGAGCCACAGCCTTACCAGTGTTTCCTCAAGCCATTCAGTCACAGTCTTACCAGTGTTTCCTCAAGCCATTCAGTCACAGTCTTACCAGTGTTTTCTCAAGCCATTCAGCCACATTCTAACCAGTGTTTCCTTAAGCCATTGAGCCACAGACTTACCAGTGTTTCCTTAAGCCGTTGAGCCACAGCCTTACCAGTGTTTCCTCAAGCCACTGAGCCACAGTCTTACCAGTGTTTCCTCAAGCCCTTCAGCTACAGTCTTACCAGTGTTTCCTCAAGTCATTGAGCCACAGTCTTACCAGTGTTTCCTTAAGCCATTCAGCCACAGCCTTACCAGTGTTTCCTCAAGCCATTGAGCCACAGTCTTACCAGTGTTTCCTTAAGCCATTCAGCCACAGCCTTACCAGTGTTTTCTCAAGCCATTCAGCCACGGTCTTACCAGGGTTTCACTCAAGCAGAGGGAAGAAAAATTCCGTTCATGTACGACATTTATTGTAGTTACTTACTTGGATACCTGGAGTTTCTTCGCGATTCACAGCAGGTCACAGCGTGGCTGCCACCTAGCCCACATTCGTGGGGCACTCTCCACTTGTGCTGCGGCACCAGCATTAGCATGTTGTAGCCACAATCGCCAGTCGGATCCCGGCTTGGCGTCGCGGTTCAACAGGGAGTTCTCCCCACAATGAGGGTATCCATTAATTTGGGGGCGATCTGGAACACAGCTGAGGTATTTATTTGTCCAGTCGGCTCTTGAACTTCAAATGTTTGCTGTAGCTGACAGTTGTAAAGCTGTTGATTGCAACTGTTAGCATCGCTCTGCCGCCCGTCAGTTTTGGCACTTTGAAGTAACACATTCTGCCAATTCTTGCCTGATTTCTCATGGTCACTTTTGTTACAATTTCTTCGTTGACATTGACAGTGGAGCCTTTCAGAATTTTCCAAACGTTTATGATCATGAATCTTTCAAAATGTCTTTGGATTGTGGATAGCCTCAAGGCGTTTAATCTGTCATAATAGTCCACTTCCTTTACCTCCGTAATATTAGAGGTGAAGCTTCTTTCCACTGCTTCAAGTCTATTCAGATCTTTCTGCTTATGTGGGATCTAGAGAGGGGAGCAATAGTTAATGACTGGTCGGATTAGTTGTTCCCAATGAGTCAACATTGTGCTTTTATCTCTATCCAGAAAGGTTCTCATTGCCCAGGAACACAGTCTTCTGCCACTGGCCTCAACTTTTACAATTTGTTCATGGAAAGAAGCATTGTTTTGCATTTGTATGCCTAGATCACGCAGGCTTTCTTTTTCTTCTATAGCTGTGTTATTGCTAGAATTATACGATGCTTGGGTTTTGGGAAGGAATTTTTTTCCATAGTTCAGTGATTCAAATTTGGATTCGTTAAATTGCATATTGTTTTCACCAGCCCACTTAAAGGTTTCTTCCAGATCAGTTTGAACCTTTTCTACATCACTCAAGTCATTGACAATGCCTAGTACTCTGGTATCATCTGCAAAGCAAGAGACTGATGTAAGTGGACAGCTTTGGCCCAGATCATTAGCCGATATTAGGAAAAGCAGTGGTCCAAGCACAGTGCCTTGTGGGACCTCACTAAGGACTTCCACTGGTGCAGAGGTTTCTCCATTCACTACCACAGTTGGAGTTCTTCTGCCTTTCAGAAAGATTTTGCTCCATTGGTAAACATTCCCCTGGATACCGGCGTTATATAGTTTTGATAACAGTACACTGTGATCTATTTTGTCGATGGCCTTGGCAAAATCAAGATAAATTGCATCCACATTTTATCCATCACGCAATGCATTTATTATTCCGTCATAGTGCTCTAGCAGTTGGGTCAACGTGCTCTTCTTAGTTCTGAAACCATGTTGCTTGGAGTTGAACCATTTATTTTTTTAAATAAAATTGACTATTCGGCCTTTCATTACTCTTTCAAATATTTTGACTACATGTGATGTCGAAAAAATTGGTCTGTAATTTGATAGGTTTGTGAGTCTGCCTCCTTTTGCTAGCGGGAAGATGACGGCATGTTACATGGTCTGTGGGATATCGGAAGTGTCCACAGACTTCTGCCACAACATTTGTAGGGGTCATGACAGTACCTGTTTGCATTGTTTCAATAGAACACCTGGGATGTCGTCTGGTCCGGATGCACTATTACTTCCAGGATGCACTATTGCTTCCATCAATAGCTTTTGTAATTTCAAATATGTCAATGTTAGGATCAGTCAATGAAAATTCGGAAGCAATTTAAGGATTTGTATGTGTAAGCATTGGGATACTGAATACCCGTGCAATTCTCCCTCAACAACTCGCTCATCGCTTTGTGTTCATCTACCAGTCGACCGGATTCATCAATTAAGGGGCCAATTTTAGTTTTAGAGGTTGAAAATTTGGCTGCATAAGCAAAGGAAAACGTAGAATTTTTTGTAATTTTTTCAAAAGCTTTCTCTTCATTTTCTCTTCTCTCTTGATCATGTGAACTTTTTATCCGCTTTTCAATCAAGATGATAGCTTCTTGTTTTACGCGTCTAAAGGGTTCACTTCGTTGCAAAGTTTGTTCTGTTTATTTGCTCGCTCTTTCATGTGCAATTTCCTTTCTGAATATTGCTTGCTTCTTTTGGGAATTTTTCTTTTTATTGGCCCATGTTTTACACACACCTGCGACAGCATATCATCAAAGTTATTCTTTGCTTCCTCACACTGTTTGCCTAATCAATGAGTTGTTTCCAATCAATATTGGACAGAGATTTGTGTATATTTACCCAATTTATATCTGCTCTAAAGAAGTTCAGTTGCCGGAAAGTCAAGTTCTCGGAGAAGACGGTATTTACTGTGTTCCTTCTCAGTAGGTCAGCATCTAGACTTATTTCAATCACATTATGATCTGATAGTGCGGTTCTAGTTATTTTAATGTTTTTTATATACTCAACTGAGTTGAAAAACACTAGATCCAAGGTATTTTTATTTCGTGTTGGCTTTTCAATAATTCGGGTAAGAAAATATTCATCTACTAATTTGAACAGGGTTTCAGCTTGATTTGTTGCAGCTTCGGTGTTACCTTTGCCAATGAAATAACTACCAGGTGCCGCCGCTTGATCATTGTTTAACCATTTGATGAATGGAAAATTGAAGTCACCTTAAAGAAAGATTTTAAATTCAATCTGGTCAATGTTCGACATGTACGTCTGTAAGATTCCGAGCGCATCTTTAAAATGTACAACCTCGCAGTTTGGTGGTCTACACACTATAATTATTATGTTTTTCAGCTTTTCGACTGTAACAGCAAACACTCGCAGTAATCATAGGAAAATTTCAACTGTTCGCAGCTTCCAAGACACTTTTTCACATGGACCCCAACACTTCCATATTTTCTATTTGTGCGGTCATTGCTGAAAAAATGGATTTTTTTTTATTGAGCTCAGCTGATTTAACATTTTCATTTAGGTGTGTCTCAGTTAAGCCAATGAAGAGTGAATCACCATCAGATAGAATATCTTGGATCAACTTTATTTAGGTGTGTCTCAGCTAAGCCAATGAAGAGTGAATCACCATCAGATAGAATATCTTGGATCCACTTTATTTTGCCATATTGGCTGGTGACACTTTTTCAGTTCATTTTGGTTAAATGTTTTTTGAGATAGTGTTTCCTCTATTGACTCAGTGTTGGCAGCTCTCTCACCAGTGGAAACTTTGGTTTGCAAGGGCAAAGTAGGAGTCTCTCCAGTTTCTAAAAAAGAATTTTCCATCTGTGACTGGTCAGCACTGTAGTGGTGATGGCCATGTACCGCTACAGATCGACTCACGCGGGCATCACCAAGAGGGCATCCGCCATCACAGGTAGGTCTGTATTGGTCACTGTATTGAGGGTGACCTCCCGTTGACGCAGCGAGAGGAACCTGTTGAGCACGGGTTTGGAAGCGCGTGCCGTGTAATCGAGGCTGTTGTTTGACCCAACCTCTTTGGCCAACGTGGTTAATGTTTGGGGGCTGCTGAGGGTTGCTCAGATAGGAATTTCCTTGTCAGCTGGCTGCAGTAGTTTCATCTTACTAGGGCTCCAGTGGTTTTCTTGTTTTTCTAACATGCAGCCACTTACACATTTTTTTTGGTGCATTGCATATGATGATACGAGTCATTACATACCCTTGGATGGAATTTCTTACAGAGTTCATAACTTTTGCAACCATACCTTCCCAATTCCATGAACTTGTTGCAACCCTTTCCCTGACACTCCATACTTGCACTTGTTTTTTAAACAAAATGTGCAGTGTTTCAGGCTTTTCACTGTGGGTACTAGTTTTTGTTTTTGCACTCATGGGCCACGTTTATTTTCTTGATCACTAATACAGTTTTTATTTGACCCAGGCTCACAAGCTGGGTCAAATAAAAAGACACAGTCTTTTCTTGACACTCCATACCTGCATTTGCTCTTCAAATAAAATCTGCAGAGTTTTGTGTTCTTCACTTTTGGTAAATCATCTTCTATTTGCTCTCCAGTATCACTCTCATTTTCCCTATCGCTATTTTCACTGGAATTTATCAAATCAGTAACATCTGTATCTACAACAATGCCACTCACCGTATCATTGTTCTGGTCACTAGTAGCCATTTCTGTACCCTGACTGCCAGTGGACAGTGAGGTACAGTGACCATCAGCAGTTATGGCAGTACTCTGCCCACTAGTGGTTTGGTCATGTTTTTCCCAAACCGTTTTGTTTTTAACATCGAAACAGGTCACACACCTGCTGCAAAACCTTATAAATGATTTCCCCACCATCCTGTAGCACATCAGTCCAGCATCGGACACCTTTGAACAAGATTTGCGAAAACATTCATCACATTCTGCGCTAACAATATCGACATTTTTCTGTCCTTTGCATGCGTTACACTTCCATGATGCCTTCTTTACTTTCACACAGTGCGAATCTTCATTTTCTTCAACGTTGCCGCCTTTGCCATTAGGGCAACGAAATAGGAAAGCTTAGTTATTTGGATCACTAACACCTCTAGCAACACATGACAGATGAAAAAAATATGTTTGGCATATTTCACACATTTTCAAACTATTTCCTTCCAGACCTCGAGCTAAATTGGGATCTTTGAAGCAGGCCGAGCACAAATCACTAGCCATTTTGTTATGATGGTAGTGGGAGTTTAGACACAATTCAAATAAATGTGTACTATTAGAAAAATATACATTACTCTTTCCAATAGCACAGAATATTTATATTCACAGCCTATTACTTTCAATTATATTTCTTTTCTCAATTTGCACAACACTAATGAAGATTCAATTAGGTTTTAAATTAAGCCACTTCCTGTCCCTTCCCTTCTTGGAGCTAGGCCTTTAGTTCCAATGCACTTCCTGTGTAGATAGCAGGTAGTTTTACGTGGGTCAGGCACAGGCTCAGTTTGGCAGGAAGAAATTGGAATTCTCTAGTTAGGTTTCAATTTGTCACAGTTTTTGATAGATGATCTTTCAAGCTAATTCGGGAGCTAATGGCTAGACGTCCTCACTTCACGGAGTGAGGGAGGCAACGACACGAATACTGGGAGGAGAGACTCGGTCTATCAATACATGATGGTGATCTTGTGTTTACAAGTGTGTACAAGTGTACGAAGACAGTTACAGGCTTTTCGCCTCAAATTAGAGTGCCTTCTGATAGTAACAAGATTAACCCTGAAGTAGAATGTCTAAGAGTGCATCGTGTTTCTGTATATAGTGCACATATTTCCTACAGTGTCCTACACATGGATGTACAGGTTTATGTTGTACGCTATGAGCGAGAAATAAATCCACAGTTCCCTCAAGCTAACGAGCTCATACATAGGTAACCTCTGGAGCAAGAAGTTCTCATTGTTTGCATACCACCTGGATGCTATCACCTAGCATGGAGGGGGTTATTATTTTTTGTTTTTTGTTTTATATTGGTAAAATTTTATAATTGCAGGTTAACATTGTTTGTGTGGAAAACATTATCTGAACGAATTTTCTTATTTTTAACAAGCATTATTAATAATAAAATGGAGGTTTTAGTTCACGGAAACAAGATAATATAATGATAAATATCCTCTCAACTTTTTCAATTCTATATTGAGTAACCACAGAGAAACCACATCCTTGTGTTTATTGAAAACCCGCTCTCAAATTTGCTATAATTATCCGCCTTTTGTTCGCGGTCGTGCCAAGGAGCCACTCCCGTCCAGTCACGGACAGAAGTTTATGGCAAAAAAATTGGATGTTCAGTTCACTTTCCCACGGCGCAGCTTGACATTCCACTTCTTTTTAATTCACATATGTTGTTATTTGATACATTTTGAGTTTTTTACAGATCTCTCACAAAATTGAATTGAATAATGACACATTTTCCCTGAAAAAGCTGTGGTTGAGGCCTAAAGGAAAGTTCGGCTTGTATAATCAGTGGCCGACTCTGAGCCAAACATCAATCGACGATAAACCAACGTCATTATTAGGCGCAGCGTCCCGTGAGAAGCCAGCTGCTCAACTTGCGGTCAACCATCGCTCAGTGAGCAGTGGTTGACCAGAGCTGCTCAACTTGCGGTCAACCTTCGCTCAGTGAGCAGTGGTTGACCAGAGCTGCTCAACTTGCGGTCAACCATCGCTCAGTGAGCAGTGGTTGACCAGAGCTGCTCAACTTGCGGTCAACCTTCGCTCAGTGAGCAGTGGTTGACCAGAGCTGCTCAACTTGC
>SDVV010014542.1:0-14776 GCA_016164225.1 Gammarus roeselii | reverse complement strand
GTTGTTGTCCCAACTGTACTCTACGGAGCTGAGGCTTGGGGGGTGAGAGCAGAGGAGAGAAGAAGGTTGAATGTTTTCGAGATGAAGTGTTTGAGGAGCATGGCTGGAGTAACGCTGAGAGACCGGATCACCAACGACGTGGTTCGAATCCGAACAGGGATGGTGAAAAAGTTGAGAACAGAGTGGATTCGCGTGTATTGAGATGGTTTGGGCACATGGAGAGGATGGATGAAGGGAGATTGGTGAAAAGGGTGATGAATGCGGAGGCGAGTGGTCGCAGGCCTAGAGGTAGACCGAAGTTTGGGTGGATGGATGGTCTGAAGCAGGCGTTGGGAAGAAGAGACATGAATGTGGAGGTGGCGACAGAGCGTGCAATGAACAGGCGTGAATAGGGAATGGTTGTGAATGGTTGATTTTGACGCTGCTCTGATGTGCTTTCCCGCCCTTGTCATCCCGCTGTCGGGATGGTCGTGGGTGGAAGGAGCCCGGCCATTATGACGCGGCGGGGGTAAACCAGCGAAAACTGTCGGGCCCTGCTGCTGACGATGGTTCCTCGGTGCATTCGGGACCCAGAGTGTAAGTTGAGGGGCTACCGGCCGGACCCTTTAGCACAAAAGGGCTAAGTTGTGTGAGTGTGAGCGTATGAGGGTGTGAGGTGCGCCTTGCCGTCGGCCACCCCCCTTTCTGGGGGAGGCGGCCTAGTGTCTGTATCTGTATCCTCTCCACTCTGCTCTACATTATGATCTATCTTATTCAGTTTTGATTCTCATCTACAATTTTAATCTAGCAAATTTCATCCATTTTCATATGCAAATTACATCATTTGTTTTGATTGATATACATTTTTCATATGAATTTTGTTTAACATGTTATTCACACTCATTGAAACCTTTCCTAACCTAACAATATGTATGGTGTTCAGTCATTGTTATATACATATGAAGCCTTCCAAACGACTCTAAATATCACTTCTTCATATATTCTATTCATTTCGTTGTCACTCTCATCCCATATTAGTAAGCAAAGAGAACCCATTTTCAAACTTAGATTGTTTGAATGCTACTGGTAATTCATATTATTCTTGATTTTGACACAATTCTACATCACTTTAACATGTTATTCACACCCATCATAACCTGACCTGACCTTACGTACGGTATTCAGTCATTGATATATACATATGATCCCCTCCAGACGACTGATAATATCACTTCAACATACTTGTCATTTATTTCGTTGTCACTCTCGACTCGTATTAGTTACCAGAGAGGACCCATTTTCAAACTTGGATGAATTGAATGCTACAAGTTTTTGGTTTTCATATGTATATAGCAATGACTGAATAATATACATAAAATTTTGTTGGGTTAGGTTTTGATGAGTGTGAAAAACATATAAAATCAAAAATTATGTGAAAAATGTATAACAATCAAAGCAAACGATGTAATTCGCATAAGAAATGGATGAAATTTGCTTGAACAAAATTGTATGTGTGAATCAAAACTGCATAGTATAGATGAAAATGTAGAGTGGAGTGGAGATGATGGATATGATTATATCATAAAACGATGAAAAAGTAGCATATGAATGAATGAAAAGATGATTGATAATATAACATTCTTAGTTAGAAAAGGTTAGGTTAGGATTATTAGTTATTTTCACATAACATGACGTTAAGCTGGTTCACATTAAGTATATTGTAACAAAAACGAGGGACTTTGTTCCAATAGAAAAAAAATCGTAGATCAGAGTTAAAATGCTACAGATGGTAACCGACGCTGTATATGCATACAAATGTATGTATGTGCCCACACAGTGGGGCTAACAACCCTGTAAATGCGCACAGAAGTGTTCATTTGTGTGCATGTTGTGTGATATTTAAAAAACGTCAAAATATTAGCTATGTGGACTGATTTGATATATATCGCACAAAATGATAACTAAATATCGTACAAAACCATCAAACTTGAATAAAAATGAATAATTATTGGTTAAGATGGATAGGATGACTAGATATTTGAACCTAACATCGCGTGAAACTGTTCCACATTAAAAGAAGTGTAGCAAATTGAAGTGAATTTATTCCTTTGGATCCTAACTGTTGAGTCTCATCCAAACATGTAACCGATATATCGATAAAATTCTAGATTCTAAACATCTGCAAAAGGATATTCGCTTGATTAAATTGGAGAAATGTATTCGAACTGATTTTGATATGATAAACATACAGTCCAATTAGAGAGTTTCATACATATAAATATCATACATAAGAATCAAACTAGAATATAAATACATAACTATTGGTTAGGATGACTGTTAGGTTAGGTTGCCTAGATGTTGAGCATCTGGCAGTGTATGGTATCTCTTTTTGCATTCATAGATATTTGATCTATGTTGTCGAACACTGATATATATTTAGCTAATTATGTACCTTAGACATGTCATATATCCTAAATCTTGTTGACAGCGGACCTTACATTACAGATCTGTAGTAAATATGTTGGAGTGAATTTATTCTATATTCGTTATAATAGATGAAATTGGTAGGAACAACGCATCCAACACTACGAAAAAAATCTTATTCTATCAGGAAAAAACGTACATAAAACTTGCTAACGCTTTAACATCCCTAACAATTTCTGACCTAAGCGGTAAAGCTTACATAAACGTTTCTAACTCTGCAGTCTACTAACGAGCGATCACCTAACATTACTCGAAGGTAAACGAAATTACTGGACGTTTAACAAGCAAAGTAAAAAATAAATATATTTATGTAGGCACACAATCTGCTATGGATTGGTAAAACTAAAGTAACAACTTGATAGATTTGATTTGAATAAAGCTTAAATCAATGATAATGATAGGATGGGTCAGGTTTATTGCCATCATCACAAACCTTTAGTGAAAAAACGTTACAGTGGATCTGGTGAATGCTCGAATAAGTCATATATTCTGAATTAGAACACAATCTCATAACAAAGCCCGAATCGATCAATAACTACTAAGTGTATAAAATGCAAACGGATCACAAACATTTATAGAAGTAAGACGTGCGGGAATAGGCATCTAGTAAAGACGTGCAAGCGGATAACATAATTTAGATGAACATTAAATTACTGAAGAATTTTAACATTACCACTCTATATAAATCCGATAGAATAGTTCTCCAAGGTGACAATGAACCGGACCCAAATCCAGTGTCGAGAGGTAAAACTTACCAATATTTTGGATCATTACATCCAATAAGCGTATTTTATACCCCACATTCCATGAAATTAAGCGAATTTATATTAAATACAGATATATTCCTATGATTACCAATCTAAATATACACCTACAACTATAAAATAGCTAAATAAGATTCTCTACTCTACCCTGACCGACAATGATTAACGATTATATACGGTGTATCCTACCACACCCAGATGATAAATCCTTCTCAATTATGGAAAGGTGTATGGTCAATCAATTCACGATGTCGATGAACACTACCGATCTAATAAAAATATAAATAATCTTGCACTTTAACTCCTAGGGTGGTCTGGTTCATGAAAAATAATTATACTAACATAACAGCCATACCAAAATTAACTGACATTTAACACTGAGTTCATGAGAGAAAAGTTATTTTTATTACGATACCTGTTCAAATTTAAAACAAAATTCCAAGACCTAACTGATGATATGCCTCTAGAATTACAAATCCAAGCCCACTGTGTCATAACAACGAACTCTACAACACTTCACTAGGACACTTTTCAGTAATCTACTACTGATATATATAACAAATGTCAATGAAAATATCCAGTCATAGTACAGTACCTAAGACGTATCATGCATCTGTTTAGTCCATTATCTCTGAGCAACGTCGAGCAAAGTCACACCCTGGACATAACCAGGAAACTATACACAGGTACAGTTGTCGAGAATGAGCCTGACACGAGTCTCAAAGAGGGTGGCCATAGAAGTCAGGGGATCTGTTCACTGACGACCCAAGTAAAACACTACAACGGTGAGCAGTTTGTCGGATAACCTCTCAAACAAACACATGGAAGATAAGACTGACATCCACAAGAACTTTAAAAATATCACGTTACACTTGGACGAACTCTAAATGACCACCAGGAGAGTGTAAACCATCTCTACACCAGGACACGTCCGTCCAGTTAATCGTCTTTTAAAACGTTACACTTTACACTTGCTAGCTTCAATAACGATATTCCACGAAGATGCAGTGCGGGCTTAAACCTCGTAAACATTTTTCCTATGATTAGCGTAGAAAAAAAGCATACAAAATTATTATCTATAAAAAAAATAAATAAGATGCTCTACTCTGCTGTAACCGACAATAAAATTGTTAAACATTGGGTATCCATCCTAGTAAATCGGTCTATTTACACAAATAGGCAGAAACATAACGAGGTTCTTGCCTAGGGGACCCTCTAACTCCTCCTAAATATCGAGGAATGTTCCTACAATAAACATATAATAGTCTAACATCATGACCAAGTTTGTAACAAATGGGATCTTCTATATCTATAATAACCACGTCAAACATTGTATCAGGATGTAAGAAGGTATATAAAACACTAAAAAATACACAGCTTGTAACTCAATTATACCTGAAATAATGTTTTACATTGTAGATACACACAAAATATATCCTAATATTCCGATATTGTATAAATAACCAACAGATTGCATTGGAGATAGGAACTGTCCAGAGAACGAACATAACTAAACGAAAGTATACTAAAACGCTCGAGTCATAACAAAGCAAGAAGATCAAATCTCTACCATACCCAAAACATACAATACAACCGTGACGAACGAAAAAGAATTAACATGTAACCAAACAAACAACTAATGTGAAGAAGATACCAAGACATGCGAGCAACATACACTGAAAACTATAGTAAATGATGTGGAATACTTCTACACGAACACGTTATAGTATATACAAAATCTGATGAAATTACTCTCTAACGCAGTCCATAACTGAGTTAAATTAACATTTCTTTAACAAAAGTAACCACGACTTAATCGTTACGGAATGTCACATATAGATATAAAAATAGCAAAATGATGCAATAAACAATCAATTTCGTCTGAAATAATGTTTACAAGTGTTTACAAATGTATGAAGACAACAACAGGACATTTGGCCCAAACTGGGTTGCCTTTTTATTGAAGAAGGTAAGTTCTGAAGTAGAATGACTAAGATAGCATCTTTTGTCTGTGAATTTTCAGTTTTAATAGATCGAGAAAGGGAAAGTTTGTTGAAGGAAATAACATTTAACAATGATTCTCGAAACAACTCAAATAAGCACCTGATGATGGAAGATGCAAACCTAAAATATCCTGAAAATCCTATAAAAAATCAACATAAATCAACCGATCATTAAGAAGTATACATAACACAATATATTAACCTACAATAAATCCATATCGTTCAGCTACTCTCGCTATTGGAATACCACGTCAATGGAATACCGATATATCTGGTTAAAAATCTGGATAATGTAATATGGGGTAGATAGATTCTCTGTGAAGATGATGCATCAAGCCATTATACAAACATCAACTCGCCACCTACCTGACTAATAATCTATACTACTCCTTTAGATAATATATACATATGAAATAAATAGATGGAAAACACAAAACATTGGGTAAAATTCAATATCAGGTTGGTACCATTCAAAGTCGATCGCACACTAAGGCTGCAAATTGAGTTATAAGGCATACCCACCACACTAATCCTATTAACAGTATATATAGTGATAAATGAACAGAACAGACAAAATACTCAACCCCAACCGCTACGAATCCACCAATCAAACATCGAATGAGTCAATTCTACCCTCAATTAGATATGAGTACAAACATATATGTATAGAAAACAATATAAAAACAATAACCCATTCATAAATATGTAACGAAACATTCACTCAAACACAGCAATAAACTACGGAAACAACTGATAAGATGAAGAACAGGCAAGAGCAACCTCACATAATTTTCCAGGAGCGCTGCCAACTTTCTGTCTAAGGGCTTCTTCTATCGTATAAATATGTATAACAAGCAACAGTTAGTGACCAAGCGTACCCAAGCATTGAAATGCGAATACCCTTATGTAAATATATAATCTGTTAACATGTATACGCTATCCGTCCGTCCGCTGACTGACTCCCGTCCTACCCGAGGTCCCCCGCTCCCCGTCTTTTGCGCGAACCGTCGTACGCCTGCTTGAGTCAAAAGTTGCAGTATTGCGCCCTACCCCGCCTATCGCTAATTAGGCTCTTTCTAATTACTTCACATCCGCGTTTCGCTCCGGTATTTACTACTGTCATTTGCAAATTGATGGGAAGTTTGATAACGGATTAAATTACATAAAATTTAGAATCAAACAAACTGATTGGTGACTCTCAGCATGGCTTTAGACACAACTGTTCCTGTCATACGAACCTACTATTTTTTTTATGAATATAATAGAAATCCACGACACAAGATCTCCAATCG
Source organism: Gammarus roeselii (assembly GCA_016164225.1). NCBI lineage: Eukaryota > Metazoa > Arthropoda > Malacostraca > Amphipoda > Gammaridae > Gammarus > Gammarus roeselii. The sequence goes on along the minus strand of SDVV010014542.1, from coordinate 8,254 downwards.
ATATCATTACTTTGAATTTCAAAAGGCATTTGATAAAGTCCCCCGCAAGCGCATAGTTAGTAAATTGCACAGCATCGGTATAGGAGATGAGCTTAACAACTGGATAATATGCTGGCTTTCGGACAGACGGCAGCGAGTTTTACTTAACGGAGCTTTCTCCCCCTGTCCCAAGCGGCGTGCCTTAAAGATCCGTGTTATGTCCAGTTCTCTTTTTACTTAACGGAGCTTTCTCCCCCTGTCCCAAGCGGCGTGCCTTAAAGATCCGTGTTATGTCCAGTTCTCTTTACAATATTCATTACCGATCTTGATGACAACGTACTAAACATTAACAAGTTTGCAAATGACACTGAGATAGGAGGAAGAGTATAAACTGAACTTGAGTGTCAGGGGTCGCTATCCCTGGCGCTAAATTCTTTTATAGCCAACGTCAAATCAGCCCCTTTCACCTCCGCCAACTGCCTTATCAGCCACAAATTGTTCCGACTACCTACCTACGGTACCATTTTCTAACAGCGAACAGCCATAGCGTTCCTCAGTCACACCAGCCACTGCCATATCTGCCAGTGACATTCTGCCTAAACTCTGTTTGAACCCACGTCAGAATCAGCCACCAGTCGTACCATTTTACTGGTTATCACTTTAATGAAACTTTTCCTTCCCAACCTAACCTAACCTAGGGTACGTGTCTAACCCGCGGGGCAAAGGTACGTATTTCTAACCTGCGGGGCAAACATACGTATTTTGCTAGGGTACGTTATGCCATTTTTTAGCGTTTTTTCATTGAAGTTTCATTAAAGTGATATCCAGTAGGTTGGTACGCCTGTTTTTGCACATAGGTCCTCATAACCTCAAACACGAACATTCAATGTCCGGAAAGAACTTATTCCTGTCACCGAAGAGAGAGATTAAGGCGTCATCATTAGTAACGACTTAAAAAATAGCAAGCAATGTAACGATGCCGTCAAAAAATGCAACAAAATGCAAGGTATTATGTCCTGCACTATCTCGTACAAAACAAAAACAGTACGGTCATGTTATACAATTCATTTGTTCGACCGCATCTCGGGTATTCCGTTCAATTTTGGTCTCCGTATCCTAGAAAAGAAGTTATTAAATTAGAGAAGATTCAACGCAGACCTACCAAACTCACCCCTCGTAGGAAAAATGCTACGTGAACTCAATCTCTATTCGCTAGAGAAACGTCGAGTCAGAGGCTACATGTTTTAAGTGTAGAAGATTATGAAGGGTAAGGAAAACGTCGACCGAGCGATCTTTACACTCTAGATACGAACGGGGAGATGTCGTTGGGAAACGTTTCTCACTAAATATCACGCGCAAGAGTTGTCGAAGAATGGATCGAATTTCCAGCGGTGGTTGTGAAGAGCAATACAATCGAAACTTTTAAGTCTCAGCTTGATAAGTTCTACATAAATCACCGATTAATAGCTAAACCGTTCCCTTGCTTGATGTTATAAAAACATAATTGGCACATGAAGCTCTCCTAGACGTTCCACTTCAGAACTTGCTATCTTGCAATCAAAAGGCAACCTAAATTGAGCCAATAGGCCTGTTGTTGTCTTCCTACACTTGCAAACACTTGTAAACGCCCTACCGCCAAGCCCCACCACTCGCAAGCGCTCACATTTCATTTAATAATATCTCGATTGAGACCATTTGAGTGATATCACAAAGCAATGGAACGAAGCTGACTTGCCACAAAGGCATTCTTAATAACAACGTGACGAAATTGTAATAACCACTCACGTGCAATTTTGACTAATAGTATGAATGCCCACAAATGATGGTCCACCATGAGGAGTGTAATTTTTTGCTTCGAAAGGTGAGGGTGGGTGACTGACTATAGACCCCCACCTAGTCCTTATCAAGTCACAGCCGTCATCACAGCTTTTGCTTTTAGATCCAGCATCCAGTAAACGACTTTGAATTCTGTCCGATTTGAATGCAAATAATAGGTAGAACCCTCTTAATATTTACCCTTACTTTCTCAAATAGGTTAGTGATGCTAATGCTTCTAAATTATCTGTTGTGTTCCAATTCATGTTGAAGAAAGTAGTTTCCCAGCGTGGTTGCGGTCCAACAACATCAACATCTTGCCCGTGTTGGATAACAACCTGACCACCTCTATTACCTCAATACAGTCGAAAGTTAGTAAACAAAATATTATTTCTCGCTTGGGTGGGTTTCTTGAATCAAACTGTGAGCCAGCGTCCGAGCAGAATGTCTTTCATAAGGGTCTTTGTAAGTGTAACGTCCGTTATAATGTGTCACTGTTCCTGCAATCGTCACAGGACATTAAAAGTGAGGTTTGTTCATATTGATTTCGGTTCTACATTTGATTGCGTTGACCGTTTGGTGCTCCTGTACAATCTCCTTTCTGTCGGTGTTGCTGGATGGCTGTTTTCTGCTACTGAACAGTTATTATCGAACAGCAAGCATTGCGCTTTGATTGATGGCGTGAAAAGTGTTTTGATAGAGGGACATAGGTGTCCCTCAATGTACTCTCTTCGGGCCGCTTCTCTTCTTTCTGTACTCAACTGATAGGTTCAGTGGAGCATCAGCTGGTGCTCCACTGAACGCGTGTTTGCAACAACTGATTGCAGTTGTTGCAAACAAGCGTAATCGTGAGTATGTCAGAGCGTCTGTATGGAAAGATCTCGTTAGAGTTAGTGAATGGTACTCAGCTTGGTGGATGAAACGCAATTATAATAAAATTGAGGAAATAGTTGTGTTAATCCTCGAACTGTTTCTCTTCGTTTCCCAGTTTTTAAATTAAATGATGTTGTGCTTCGTGAACACACTAGTCTAGAAATTCTTGATGTTAAGTTTGATACTAAGCTGACGTTTGAGTACCATCTCAGAATATTTGAGAAGGCTGCCCCTCAGTGGATCGATATCGTGAGGTGTGGCTGCAGACTGATTGGTTTTCAAGCCCTCTTTTGACGATCTGTTCTTAGCTATGTGCTGCTTGTGCTGAAGTTGGTTCGGGTGCTTCTTTCTTTCTGAGGTATGGTTCCCGTTGGGATTTGAGTGACTGCCGTAACATGTATCTTGAATAAGATATATTTTCGCGTTAGAGAACAGCATTCGTTGAAACTGCTACTCCTGGAGACATTTGTCCTTATTCGTGATACTTGTCGTGTTACTTTATTGAACGAGTTTGCTTCTGATTCTGTTAGGTGAAGGACTTCTATGTTTGGTAGAACTCGTGTCCCGTCAGCTGTTAGCCCGTGGATCTCTATTGCTGGCTCTGTATTTTTTTGTGGCGGAATGAGCTTCTTTGAGTCTCGTGTCTATTACCGTTTCTGATCCCGGATGGTCTCCTTCTCCTATTTTTGTTCCTCCTCCTTTGTTTTCCGCGGGTACTTCCAGCTAGTTAGATTATGTGGAGGTTTTATTACATTGTAGAACCTGCTCTTCTCACATAATGACTTCCTCAGTTTTCAAAATAATAACAAAAAAATAATCAGGACTTCACTGTAGACTTCACATTATCACATTGTTGCGTATATATATTAATATTATATATTATTACTGTATATTTCACACTCTGGTACATTGTGTTATCTTTCTGATTTCTTGGATGCTTTGTTCGCAATTTCAATACAAAGAAGTTTACGTGAATGGTGTTCGAAGGGAATGGTATTGTTTATTGTTCCCTCATAAGAAATCGAGCGCACATTCCAAAGGATTTATACCTTATGTTCGTAATCTCTAGATATCTGATGTTCCAAATGAAAGAAAATAGACCGAAAAAGAAGTCGTTTATCGGGATTTTTTTTTGTATAGGAAACAAGACTCACCTGCGTAGTTTGATTAATCTCTTCTACTGAAAGTCGCACTCCGGATTATAAGAGTGGACATTCAAAAACGATGAGACGTGGAAATGAAAATATTTTTTTTAAACACTGTGTTTGTCGTGAATGGCGACTTCAAAAGTAATCTAAACCTTAGGTGATTACATATATATTGTTTATTACATAATATTTGAAGTCATAATAAATAAATAAATGACGCCAAATTAAATACTCTACATCGTACAGACGAATTGATCTAATTCTAGAATAAGTATCCACCACCGGTTGAAAAATTATTCCCGTTCATTTACTATAATAAGTAATAAATAATTTAATTGAGGTTTTTAGAGTTATTGTACTGAATCATGAGGTACTATCATCTAACGGGGCTTATATTTGCTACATTGAATCACTGATGAAACCTAACCTAGTGAATTCTAATTGATTAGGTGAGACAGATCAACTTACATGTTGTATTAAAAGACTAATCTAATTTCGAATGATTGCCCCAATAGTACTATATCGGTACTTCCACGGACATTTTTTGACTGATTTGGAATTATTATATGGAATGTTCAACAGGATAATATTTCTATAAGAGAAACCACCTGGAAAATATCCTAATAACACATCAGAAACCGCGAGGCACAAATAATAGACATCAACTAAAATCGGAGAAATCCACTCAAGCACTTCACAATATTTCACTTGTTCTTCTCTTGATCCACTGAGATGTTATTTTCAGTTGATCCTGGTGGCGAGTGGATTACCTAACGGGATCTACTGAGGGCGTCTAACTTTGCTTTCCTGGCTGACTAGTAAATTCGAATATCTCTATTCATATTCTCATTGGAATAACATTGATTGGCTGAAGTGATTATGGAGTTTTGCGACATAGACTTTTATTTATTGAGCACTCCTTTTCTCGGACGCAGCATCGCCTCTGCATCGTAACGGAAAAAATAGGGCGAATTTCTCCCCTCTACCTTTGACAGGGGTGGTAATTAATAGAAAGTTCCACTAGAATTCTATATCCATTGAAATAGGTAACATATTGTCTTATCAGACAAGACAGAAATATATCCGTAAATGAAAATGATTGGTCAATGCAATATAATTATTGCTTCTGTTTCTCTTTGGTCTGCTTTAATTATTCAGCAATTGTAGCGAAACAATAGTCGTAATGCTTTTACATTCTCAGATATTCAAAGTGACACATTTCCACTATACTGTCACAAACATTTGAGTATCTTGTTTCACTGGCATAATGAACTTACCGTGTTGGAGATCAGTTGGTTCTCTAATAATCATTAAACCTTAATATTAGGATGAAGCTATTTAAACTTGAAACTTTGAATTTAAAAAATGTATATTTTTATATACATTTATTTTGTTGAAGTACCAAAGTTACAGGTGAGCGTTTCAAGTTTTTTGGCCAAGTTCTGAGGTTCCCAAGTCAATCATAGATGGTTGTAGAATAATGCGCTTTATTTTCCAATTTAGAGGCCAAATATAACTATCATACATAAATCAACTATGAGCAATAGTTTACTAGCGAGGACAAATCCACCAACGTGAGGAACCCTTGCACTAAAGGTGCACTAGATGAGGATGGGCGCCATCAATTTTTTTCTTCACAATTTGTATCCATGGAATAGAATCCATTTAATAGCATGACAGTCATTTAAAACGTCAAAATAGTGTAATAAATTTTCTGGAGTGTATTAACAATTATCATCCGAAAAACTGTGCATGAATGCCTAGCGTTTTAAGGTCATTCGCCCATTCTGCTTGTATGAACGCGTTCTAGTACTTCTACAGCTTACCGCAAGTTCCCCGAGCTGGTCTACTTCCGTAGAACAGGTGGTTGATGGTACATAATAGTTTAGCTTCCTAACAATATACAAATTTTGCTCAATCATATGATTGTTAAATTACTTGGAACAACGGTCGCATTCAGCTGTTGTTCTTGAACGCAGTGGCGTGGAAATTTGATTACACTCTTCTTTGTCTGAAAATAATGTTTCCTACGATATTTCGCGATCTTTCTTTTTCTCTACAGAGAGCTTTCTGAAGAAGTGATACCAGATTGTTTAACACTGACACTAACCCAGCAAAACGAAGTGGTGAAAGTTTCAAGCTCTGGTGCACTTTTAATGTGCTTTCATTCCAAAGATTTGGAATCCCTGACATATCTACTGAAAAGGTGACCGAGTATCCATCCCATAAAATTAATCGCAGATAAGCTAAACTTGATATACTTCCCGTCGTACCTCCATTGGAACTAGCGAACTAGCGAACTATAGTGTTTGGACTAAAACACTGCTAGCTGTAGCGAAATGCCACTTAGAATGCTTCGACGCTCAACAAATTGTAGACTGTTATTCAGAAAAATATAGATCATTGCTGGAATGACGGTCATTTTTTACTATCATTGTTATACTAACATCAAAGCGAAATAGATAATGTAATTCTATTCATAGAAGAGATAGAAAGGACTACATTTCTATCAATTTCGTCGTATGACTACGAATGGTGGGCATACCTCTGCTTAATTGAGCTGTAAAGGGCTACAATTGCTAAAGTCCTACAAGTTACACGCGCCGAACTCCCAATTGTGAGCATGATGCGTGGCGGTCGATATGCTCAAACTAATTGATTAAATATGTAATCCCTAATATTTTGTTTTCCTTGTTATGAAATATAATCTAAAAAATGAGGCGTTTCTGTTGCATGCTCTCCACAGACGAGAGCAACACCTCGAATTGACGAGACGTCATGCCCATGGACTGCCTATTTTGGACGTCGTCCAACAAAAGCTGCTCATCACCAACAGAGGAAAGGTGGAACTGATGAGCCTAAGGAGGATGTCATTATGACGTCACAATGGATTGTGATTTTATTTAGCAGGTATCAGGCCTTTGATCTACAAGTACTGCTACCACCATTTAATGGGATGCAATAACTAATGAATGTGAAAATATGACTTCGAGTCTTAAAGGATGATGTGACTAGAAAGTACTAATGACGGTTTGGTAGGGAACATATTTATCAGAAATGTTATACCTGCATCGCCTACTCATAAAACACTTCAGAGTCTTTCGAATCGGTGGAGCATATTTTATTTATATATAAAAAAACGACACAGTTATATTTTGTTCGTTTAATTTGTGAGTAAAACTTTCAATGAGTGAATACTGATGAATGTATAATTGTGAACACAAACACTTTCAAACTGGAAGTAAATGGAAAGTTGTTTAGTGTGTTTTCTTGATGAAATATTCATTTATGTTCGCAAACAATTTCCTTTCGTGACAAATATACATCATGCTTCCACTCCTCTTCGTATGATTTCAATCCGGTTGGTAAATATTTTATGTACGTCATATTCGATAGCATATTGACATTTTACACTTTGAATAAAGAGTAACCATTGTCCACGTACGTAAAGAAATGCATTTTTTTAGAAGTTTTCAAAAATATTTTGAAGTTTTACACTATATGATGTTATAGCAATAGTAATTACACTGTATTTATCACAATATATTGAAAATAAATATGTAAATATAGAACGAAGAATTTGAAGGAATAAATGAAATTGTGAGTAACACCACAGAAATCTTGCAATAATGAGAGCCAAGTAACTAAAGGTAGAGTGGAGGTATGTTTGAATTCATTTTTCTTTGCTGCTCTACATTTATGAACCATCAAATCTAAATAATTGTTGATCAGGTTAATATCAGCCGTCCTAATCCTATTTGATATGGTAGATGTGCAAACGACCGCAGAGTAGTCACTTGTGGGCGGAAATGAGAAAACCTTTACTTAGACATCATCTCCCTTTGGCAGGGCGAACAATAAAAATTAAGAGCCCATGCTTACGTTGGGTGCAACCTAACTCACTTTCATTGGTTAACATCAACACAAAAAATTAGTCAAAATAAACACGCTCCTAGCCTTATATTTCTAAAAAAATAGTCTACTTTGTTTCTATGAATTTCTCAAAATAGCCAGGATGTGTTCCAGCAATCATTTTACCTGATATGTTTCAGCGAAGATTCTGCAAAAGCATTTGTAGGATTTAATTCTGGCGTGACAATAAAATAACTAGAGAGCTGGAGTGACATATATTAGGATTTTTTTTATGTCATCACGATTTGTTTTAAGGACTGATATCGTTGAGTCTCCACACGTTATTGGTCCCGCCAGGCCTGTCGATAGCGCTTAACAATTACTCCAGATAAATTGGCCTTCCAGGAGCTGTGAAACTAACAAAGGCGGCGGGTATATTTTTGGAATCAAATCATCAAATTATTATTATTTTTGGGTTCATAGAAGTGCGGTCGCCAATGATGAAATTGAGTTATAATAATGCCATGTGACACAACCATTTCCCGCGGAAGCAAAACTTTGCATATGTTTAGGTCAAGGTCATCACA
>SDVV010014541.1:0-14777 GCA_016164225.1 Gammarus roeselii | reverse complement strand
ACTCATTTTTGGCGTAGATACAAGCGCCGCCTCCTCTCTTACATCGGTAATTTCTGAACTGTTCGTACCCATCTATCTAAATAAAATTGCTGTCCATGGTGGGTGCAAGTCATGTCTCTGTTAGACAGAGTATATCGACATCTTCATCCCTTAGCATTAGCTTGATCTGGTCTATCTTAGAAAAAAGACTTCTCACATTTATGTGTTTAATTTGTATTTGGTTCTTGGCTTTTGCCCGAGGCTCGTCTGCTTTGCCTCTCGGCTCACAAGGGGCCCGAGTGCCATCTAGTCACATGTGTGCGTTCGCTCTGCGATGATTAATTTCTTCGAATTGTGTGGTTGCTACCGATGGCGGCAGTGCTGCTTGCGATTGGCTTCTGGCTCATATAGACGCTGTATTGCGGGTCATCTGCATAGATGCATGTGTCAGGTGCATCATACACGGCGGTGAGTTTATTGGAGCAAAAGATTTTATTATAAGGCTTACTGATTGTTTTGGGGGATTTTAAGAATTTCTGCATAGATACAAGTGCACTGTAATGAGTATCTTTTAGGTGAATGAGAATCCTGAGGCCTGACAGATTGTTCTTCAAGTGGGGCTTGATGAACTTCCTGAACTATATCAATCTGAAGTCCTAGAGAGCTGCTCAGCACTGTGGGTACCAGGTCTCCCATGGGGTGATTGTAGTCTTTGTTGTAGAAGTACCGTTCTGTATATATCAGGTAGGCGTCGTCTTGACCGTTTTTTTTGGATGAAACCTGAATAGTAGTCCATGTTCCTATCGGCCTCGTGCCATGCAGTGCCCAGTAACGAGTCGATGTCTTGTTCGGGACAGTACCCAATTTGGTTCTGCCATGATTTGCTGAGGGCATTGATGAGGCAGCGGCCATCTGTGGGCGTTGGCATTATCTGTAATTTGAGGTTATTTAGGACCGAAGTAATGTTATTTTGCTTTCGATTTTGGGAATTGTTATTAGATGTCCTCTCTCTTGATTGGACAGACCCTATCTTATGTGAAATTGGCTTACTGCTCTCAACCAGTGTTGTTGGAGCGCGAGCCTGACTAAGTACATAGCTGAAGAGACGTCCGTTCATAACCTTACTGCTCATGATGGAAGGTACACAGGCCGTATTTGTCTTGCTGCCGAGTGAGTTACACGAAAGGGGGTCGCCGTTTGCAGATTTAAATTATCTTTTATGACTCCGGATGTGATTTGAAGAAAGGTAGTGCCAGTGACGTGGCCGTTGTTTTTAGGGTGATGAGTGGGCGCTGACGCGTTGCCGTTGAAGTAATAGTGATGAAAGGGTGCTGACTAGACGCTGTTGTTGTAGAGAGGATGAGGCGGGACAGATTGTGGGCCACTTTGGAGCGTCAGTGGATTCATCTCTTAGTTTGCCTGATGGATTAACTCTGAGCTTCAGGGAGTAGCATAAACTAATGAAGCGGGGCCTCTGCACCACTGTTTTCAGGTTGAGGGGCTCTGCCATGTACATATTAGCATTTTGTTTTTTCGTTAAAATTGCAATGGTTATTTTTTTCTCACATTTTGTTTTGTGCACCATGACACCAATTTTGTAACTAGCTGCATAGTTAACATGTCATGTAATAAATGCACACGAAAAAAATAATTCAATGTGTTACAATAGAAGGGTAAAATAAATTAATGAATTTATACACGAACTAGATAATAGGAAATTTGAGCATATGAATAGGGGAAAAAATAGAATAAACGTATCTATAAAAGTATATTGATCAATCAAAAATAGTTGACACGGTAAATTGCATGAGGGAAGTAAACTGGAATTCAAAATTGTCTGTACACAAACAGGTATAATTTTAGTTTACGTTCGAAGGTAGCTATACTCCTATCCGTCCATGAATCTTGGCAATCGAATTCCAAGTTATAGCAGCTCTGTATCTTGCAAATAGTTGTGACTGTGTTGACGAGTTACGGGGAATTTGCAAATTCGCATTGTTACGAAGATCATACATAGAATTATTCTCAATAAGAAAATAGGTCCCAATGTAAGAAAAAAATAATTCAAAGCTCTGTAAACAAACATCGCTGCGGAAAAGTTAATTATGCGGCACAGTTGTCCTGAGAGAGCTGCCGCCTTCAGTGCTTTCCGCAAAGCAAGATAGTGTTTGGGCGTCTTGGAACTCGCGTTGCGGCCTATCAATAACTCCAGCAAACAACAACCACTATGATCATTTCTCTTTACCTCGACTGCATCAAAGACAATGCCTTCCATCAAGACCAAGAGGCAAGGGGGTTTGGATTCATCCGATTTGTACAACTCATTACAGATAAACCTATGGTTTGTAATTAATTCTTCTATCTCCATGTTTCCGTATTATACCTCAAAATAGCTGCCAAGTGAAATTTACCCCGGATACGAGACGGGTCGGATTATCTTCAATTTAATAGGAAAATCACTACTGTCACCTGGCGAATGAACCTAAATTGACGAACAAACTCAAAATAAAGACCTTTGCGAGAGCTTGCACATCTGGATGCAGTCTATCATCTTGACTGTATGTGAGTTCTATCATTTATTTAATCTACAATGATATCTTATTAGAATCAATTGAAGGCAACATGTAATATTGTGTTCTGAAATATATATGGGAAAAATAGGTGTGGCTTTACGTCTGCCTTACACTTGTACAAATACCCGTCGGGAGTGTCCCTCATTTTCCTTCATGTCGTTGTTCAAAAGAAGACCTCGTCGAAGACTCTGTTATTCCAGGCGACGGGAGAGTGCTGTCGCATCAAAAAACAAGGCCTAGATGCCATGTAAATATCTTTTGAAGTCGGTGCTGTTTACTCTTTCGAAGAATTTAACAGCAGAAAACATGGAGAATATCATGTTGTTCGAATTTTGAAATAAATGATAACCAGACGGTGCTGCGCGTGTATTTTTAGCGGGGTGTGTATATAAAGACGAAGTATTGAATAGAGTGCCAATCGAAAAACAAAGTAATGCAATAAAAGAATTAATAGGTCTTCTTACAGGAAAAAATATATCCGAAGAAGTGACATTTTTTCATTGGGAATATCCATTAACACACAAAAAAACGTTCAGTCCACGAAAGGAAGCGTGGCTGACATAACTCATCATTTAATTAATAGTGGCTGGCAACGCTCATCATGTAACTTTATACCAACATGTTATGTACGTATTTGTATTTATTGTTGAAAAAAAAAATCACCACTTCCATACGGTGACCCTAGCTAAAACTGGTCACATTGTAATTTATAAAAATTCCAGTTTTTGTATTATATTTCCGTACAAAGTATTTTCTTCATCATCGGAAAGTTTGTCTACAAGTTATAAGAACGCCTTTTTCAAGTGCCAGCCCCAACAATCTTATGTATCGTTCTATTCCACTGCGGGTTGATGTATTTACATACATATATCTATGGGGTAAAAAACTATCAGAATTGGTCAAATCCCATCTGCAGAACAATGGGATGATAGATATTTATCTGCTTCTTGAAAAATCCTTTCACCTACCCATCCATGACGAGACTATCCATACAGTGAACATAATTTTGGTCTTTTCATCAAACCAATTTTTCTGTTGAGTGTCACCATCTCCAAGAGCCACCGAACTCCTCTCCTTTGCTCCATAATTCAGGTGAGAGGGGGGGGGGCTGTGGCATACCCACGCATCGCTGCAATTGATCTCAAGTTTTATGACATCCAATGGGGTAGAGGGGGTAGTTCACCAAACTTAGAAATGCGTATAATTCTGGAAGGGCAGATGTGTGGTGACGGTCTCGATTGGAGTATGCGAGTCAGTGCAGTGAACTCAGAAGTTACCGGAACTGGAATACGTTTCATACCGCAGTCTGTTATTGAACTTGATAAATGTGTTTTACTGAAGGCAAAACTGGCCCTCAAAAACATTCGAACCTAATATGATGCGATCAAGCCAATTTTCAAATGGTCATGTGAGATATACCGCTCCTTCGTTGATGGAAAGAGAACACACATTGGTTTATTCAATTTGAGTCTACTCATAAACTATTGAATTTGTGTCGTTTCGAGAGGTTATCAAAATATTTACACATTTAAGTTTTACGTAATTACACTGAGAATTTATTGAATCGTGGAATATAATGAAATTTAAATAGAGAAATACTTCTTGAGATGAACTGCAAGATATACTGTTTTTTCACCAAACTAAATATTTTTTCAATACATACCAGAAATCAATAATCCCCGGCATTGTGAAGAGCATTCTTTGGTGTTCAGTTACCACACTTCTAGTGCAACGTATCAGTAACATTAGTAACAGTAATTGATTAAATGCTATTATCTACAGGCAGTAAAATTTAGAATGAACACGAGGCCCCATGAAGAAATATTGCACTTGGATTTATCCGGTGCCTGTTTCCGCATCTTCAGATCCGTAATTTATGATGCATTGTTAGAAATATGAATACATATGATATATTGAAATTAAACCTGTAGAACAGTGAATGTGAATGACCGGAAGAATATTTGTAGAGCTCTTGATTATCAATAAAATATGGTCTACATCGCAATAAATTAGCTCATGTTCAATTATGCAGTGATTACAACGAAATGATTTCACAAAGTAAAGCCATGGAAGGTCAATAAATACATTTTTTATATCTCATGTGTGGGGGTTCGACAGACGATAGAGTAACACTAATAGAAAAAATATATCGAATAATTTCGTAAAAGATTTTATCATGTGAAAATTGATATTAGTGGTCTCAGGGGTGCCAATTACAGAAAGTTAGTCACGAGATGTGGCAATGTTTAGAGCTTGTTTTTGGAGGTGGGAGTGAAAGGCTTGTAGAATACGAAACGTCTTGAGTTGATGGTTTGGTCTACTACTCTGGAAAATAATAACAACGTGTGAATGTATATCAATTTGCACGAGTCATATATTTATGATTGGATCCGTTTTCCCATTAATAAGATTAGTTAGACATGTGTGATGTTATTATGCATGGAATACCATTATTTCAGGTCACATCTAGAGTCAAAAAAGCCTCTTTCGGTCGACGTGTTCCTTGCCTGCATAATCTTCCACACTTTGATCATGTCACACTGACTCGACGGACCTTCTCCAGCGAACAAAGGTTGAATTCACGAAGAAGTTTGGTAGGTTTATGTTGAACCTTTTCTATGATATGGGGATCAGAATTGGACTGGATACTCGAGATGCGGTCCAAACGAAGGCATTGCACAACTCGAGAATACCGTGTCTGTCCTCGAACGGGGTAGTACGGGATTTCAGACCAAACATTTTCTTCTGAGGTTAGCATCTTAACCTCGCTTGCTTATCATTAATACTTGAATTGTTACAAATGATGGTGGACGAAGAGTTGGCAGAGGAGGAGTTGATGCATTTCAAGATTTTTAAACATGTAAAACCACAATTAATTCATGAATAAAGAATGATGAAATTCCACTGCGGAATGATGCGATAGCATCTGCAACAAAATATGACACCACGCTCAAGCGGTTAGGAAGATGGTATAATGCAACTCTGAAAATTGCTCATGACACGGTCATAAACGTTAGATTACCTTATAAAAAGAAAATGTATTTGAATTGTTTCAGCGGATTGATTATGCTTGATCGGTATCTAATCTCCAACCTTGTAACCTGCATTCATCGAGCAGTATCAACTGTAGCAGATGTGAGCCGCTTTACGGTAAATTTCCCGTTGAAATGATTGTATCAAACTAAACAATTAGATTGCGTAGAAATATGAATCGCATGCACACGAAGGCGTGTGAACCTACCAAAACCAATGATGTTCGTGCCATACGGGAGAGCCGGCGACGACTCGCATTGAGGCTCCGGTGGGAATGAGGCCCAAAGCAAAATCAAAATCAAATATGAACCCCAAATAAGTCGGGGACAAAGAAATAGCGTCTTTTTTTTGTCGCAAATTCATGTCATTTTGGATATCGCTGAATGGAGTTTGTACACTGGTCAGACAATAGAAGTATCGAAAATAAGGAAACTTGTAGACCGATAATTGTTATTTTCATTCGTTTCAATACACGGCAAAGAACGAGGCTCTAAAAACTTAATTTTTCTTGTCAATAAGCAAGCGATCCGTAAATCGTCGATTGCCGATTTAAATTGCAAACAACTTTACAACACATGCCAGGGGTATGCACCAGAGGGCGATACCATCATTTCCAAGCCGTGTCAAGAAATGCCGCCTGGAGGCGCTACCATCAGTTGCAACCCGCGGTAAGGAATAACAACTGGAGTGTTATTATCAGTTCAAACCCGCGTGAAGGAATGCCATCAAAAGGTGAAACTTTCAGTTCCAACCCACGGCAAGGAATAACAAAAGGAAGCGTTGATGTAGTTACAGTCTTGGACAGGATATGCTCAGCCTCAAAGATTGAACGAATCCTCTCAACGATTGATTGTTTGTAAATAATTGATGGTAGAATCAGATAAGTTGAATCTGCAGGTGTTTCTTTGGAAAGAACGGTTCATCGAGATTGACCCATATTATGGAACATGGGTCGGCAAACAACCTCGTTAGGGTGGGTGAACAATTCAACATGGTGTCAGCACACGGAAAACGAACTAATTCGAGAGGAAGACGCTGGATTTCAGCACGGCGTGCGAAAAATTTGGACCAAAATAAATAGATCTTTCAAGGTAGTTAGAGATCAAACTGTTCTGTGTGAATCCTTTTCATTTTAATTAAATACTTGATGCATTTAGTAACATTTTTTTCTACTCAAAGAAGGTTACTTCAATTATTAAGCTTGCTTTACCGCACGAGTGGAATACATCCAGATTTCTTTGATAATTGTAATGACATTCCGCGCCAATTATTGAAGCTCATCTCCCCTGTGTACGGTGTATTTTATTATCTATGAAAAAAATCAATATATTGTTATTCAACAATGTTTCACTCAATAAATACAATAATGTCCTAGATGCAAGTCGTTCTCTACAAGGATGTCGTAAAAATATTTTACCGTGCTAGAAAATAGACTGCAAAACATGAGAAGGTTTGTTGCATAACATTCAACCTCTAACAATAGAACGTGAGACATTATTTGGTTAATCAGATTTCTAACAGCGAATCGAGAAAACATATGAAACAGAGTCGCATTGAATATAGTCAGCCCTACAATAGATTTACAATTAAACTCTCAAGTTTACCGTGGTTTGTGCTATCTTAATTGATCCTGACAGAAGACGAGGGAGACAAACTAAGGAGATTTGGGCCATTGATTTAATTGAAAACTAACAATACAACTTCCTTCATTGCCAGAGTTGATAGTCGTTTAGACGTCAGCGTAAGGTCAGTTAAGACAGTCCATCAGAAAATAATTGTCCCGGCTATCACAGCTGGGCATGTACAGTTACTAAACACATTCACCGAGTATGTTGTCCAGCTTGAAGATCGGAACAAACTCCCAAGGAAAGTTGTGATCAGCAAACTATCGAAGCGTTCAAGCCACGGTTCGTCAAAATCGATCAAGAATCACCGCCTATTATCTTCCGGGGGTCGCACGTTGTAGCAAGTATCAGAAACAAGGTCCGACATCTGTGCCAGCATATTAAGCAAAAAAGGGTGTCCGGCACTGACACCAGTACGATTGAAATAAAACCTGTCATTGGCAGTAGCACGGTAAAAATGGTGCCCGGCCCGATGTACATGTTCGTTGCAAAACGATGTTGAGCATTGCCATTGGTCTCCACAGGTTTAACAAGTAATTAAAATGAGACGTTCTCAAATCATTCTCTTGGGTCGGTGGTGTCATCTTTAGGTGCTGATTAGAGTCGTTTCGAGTATTAACGTTAAATACTATTGCCGACAAAAACTATTCACTCTCTTGATCCTTTACCAAAGAAACTAGAGAGTTACATGAGCTCCCTTTGAAGTTCAACTTCACAAGTGTACCTCCTATTAAAGAACAACCAGGCTCAGACCAAAAGGCCTGTTGTTGTTTCCTAATACTTGGAAACTCTATCAAACTCTCTAAGTTGTGGAAATAATTGTTTAGTCACTGCAATATGCCAAGCTGTTTCGACAATGCTTGGATACTTCCGGCTCGCTACAGCACGCATTGCAGCAGTGGCGCACCAGGTGTATACATGTATTGTCGAAACAGCTCGACATATTGCTGTGACTAACTGCATGCTTTGCAACAGTGGCACACCGTGTGTTTGCATGCATTGTCAAAACAGCTTGTCATATTGCTGTGACTGACTGCACGCATTGCAGCAGTGGCGCACCATGTGTTTGCATGCATTGTCAAAACAGCTTGTCATATTGCTGTGACTAACTGCACGCATTGCAGTTGTGGCGAACCAGGTTTATGCATACCTTGTCGAAACAGCTTATCATATTGCTGTGACTGACTGCACGCATTGCAGCAGTGAAGAACCAGGTTTATGCATGCATAGTCGAAACAGCTTGACATACTGCTGTGACTAACTGTGCACGCATTGCAGCAGTGACGAACCAGGTTTATGTATGCTCTGTCGAAACAGCTCGGCATATTTCTGTGACTAACTGCACGCATTGCAGCAGTGACGAACCATGTTTATGCATGCATTGTCGAAACAGCTTGTCATACTGCTGTGACTAACTGTGCACGCATTAAAGCAGTGACGGACCAGGTTTATGCATGCATTGTCGAAACAGCTTGTCATACTGCTGTGATTAACTGTGCACGCATTGCAGCAGTGACGAACCAGGTTTATGCATGCATTGTCGAAGCAGTTTCTCATGCTGCTGTGACTAACTGTGCACGCATCGCAGCAGTGACGAACCAGGCTTATGCATGCATTGTCGAAACAGCTTGTCATACTGCTGTGACTAAATAACTATGTCCATAACTTAGAGTAAAGAGTTTGGAGGGGCTTGCATGTATTAAAAGACAACAACAGGTCATTTGGCTCGCACCAGTTTACCCTTTAATGGAGGGGAGGTTAATACTTAAGTGAACGTTACAGAAAGCAACATGTAACTCTGTAGTATCTGGGGTTAAGGAGTGAAAAAGTAAAAGTTGTAGTAAGCAATAGTATTTAATAACCATATTAAAACAACTCAAATCTACACGTGAAGATAATGCCACCGACCCACGAGGTTGATTTGGGAATGTCTCAGTTTCATTCCTCGTCAAACCTGTGGTGACCTGTGTCAATGCTGGACACCGGTGTCAATGCTGGGCAACGAGAACATGCCGATGCCGGGCACCATTTCTACCGTGCTAGTGCTAATGTCCGGCATTATTTCAACCATACTGGTGTCAGGGCCAGACACCATTCCAGTGGTCATCCGGCTACGCAATTTTCTTAAATAATTATGATGTTTATATTCTCGACGCGTATTTATCAAATTTTATTCCTTTGTTTTGTCCAAGATGTTTTGTTCCACTTCAGTCCTGAGGATATCATGGAAGTATCCAAATAGAGTCTGTCAGCAGCCGCCAATGCGTCGAACGAAATTAGGAAAGTCGCTAGGGCCAATTTTCTTCTGATGAATCAATTACTGGAAGAGCGCGAGACGAGTGAAAGCAGGAGGAACTTCCAGAAAAAATGAGCCAACTTTGAGACCCGATCTTTTTGTCTGGTATAATTTTGAGCATTTTTTTTAATCTGAACCGAAGATGAACTGCTGCAAAGGAGTCGCGGAGGCAGGGAAGGAAGTTTGGCGTCTGCATATTCAATACTGAAGTTTGTATTGGGTGCATATGGATAGCATAGTGGATAAAATGTTGAGTCTTCCATTATTGTTCGCTTATAAATGATCAACCAGATGATATTCAAGGTACGTGTGTAAATACAGTAAATACAGCGTTGAGGGGAACAGAAGATGTACTATGACAATTATTATATAGCGGTACTAGTACACTCTACACGCTGAGAAATGGTCTGGTTGCAATCAACACGTTCTACTAGTTATAAAATTATTCAAGTTTCGAACCCCAATGACTCAAGTTCTACATTGTTGAAATTATCACTGGCTACTAGGTTTCCATATCCAATTATTAGGGTATCTAAATAAATCATTACGAACATATTTCGCTTCAAATGATGTAGTTCAACGCAATTATTGAACAAATATGTGATTAGTAATGGTTCTAAGTATAATGGCAAAACTGGATATCCTTGAGCCAGTCATCGCCGAAATAATGAATGGCAATCATGCGCCAAGAGTCTGGGTAGCGGTGATAATACACATACATGTTACCGGGTACCTCGGGGAATTATACTATAGTGTATTACAGTCAGAAATTATAGGCGTCATCGCCAGCGACCACCTTCAACTTGTAATATTTACAAGCGGTAACTTGTGTTTGCTATGCCATTTAACATTGGAATAAATACCGATTAATATTGACATAATGTTGACACTCCAATTTTTATGTTCGAATGGAAATTTGCTCAAAATGCAGGCAAAAGCATCCCAAAATAAAATTATTTATTCCAAGTATATCTATACGTTCGTAAATAAATAGTAAAATTAAGAGCATGCGAGCTTTCAACCATTTATTTTAGGCCATTTTCAAGCATAAAAAAAACTGCAAGGCCTATAGCTGGTTTCTCTGTATCCTATTTCCCGGACTTCGATTTCTTCATAATTAATTTTCTCTTAACTAAGCGATCATTATTTTCACAGTACCCTATTGTTCATAATTAGTGAATATTGTGGAGGGATGTCCATATGCCTATTAAAGCAGCGATATTCGGCGCGTTGGGTGTGACAGGCTTCCAGAAAGCGCCTGGGGTACAATATGGCTTCGTTTTATAAAATAGTTACGTTATCCCAGACGAACCCATGGTCTGTCGTTGATGTGTGCTGGTACAGTTGTGACGTTACTTGACCTCTTCTTATACTGTTCTCATGTTTGGTGATGCGTGTTCGAACTTCTAGCCAAGTTTCGCCGATGTATTGGGCGTTGCAGTCTCTACATTTAATTTAATAAACTGCATTAGTGTTGACTTCCAAACTGCGCTTTTCTTTAAAATAGGACAATTTTGACTGCAACGTGGTAGATGATTTAGGGGAGAGGGTCCAGAGAATGTAACGTTTCAACATTCGCTGGACCCTTTCTGATGTTCCTCGTATGTATGTAGCCGTAATGTGTTCAACAAGTTTGTTTTCAAACCTATCGTTGTTATCATTAGCATTTAGGAATTAAGTGTACTTCTTAGCAAAAGTACGAGGATATCCGTTTTTCTTGAGATTTTTTCATGTTTTCAAGTTTTTTTTTCCGAGATCTTCATTGCTGGAACACAACTTCGCCTCTCTGTGCGCCAGGGATCTTGCAACGCTACCCTTATGCGAAGTTGGGTTGTGGCTCCAAAAATTGAGATATTTTCCCGTGTTTGTAGGTTTACGGTGTACACTGAACTGGAGACCACCTAATGACAATCGTTAAATGTTTAGGTCAAGGAACGAAAGTTTTTCCTCCAATTCATTTTCAACGGTGAACTGTATTGCAGGATTAATGCTGTTGATGTAGGCATGGAATGTGTCAACTTTGGTTTCTGGCAGAGCGGTTATAATATCGTCTCCGTATCGGATCCAGAATACTGGTTAGCGAGGTAGTTTTACATTATTTACTTCTCGAGGGCTAACATTGTCACTTCACTCAATGCCACAGATATAAGTTCTATTACATGATTCTTGCTCAGTGATGTCTTTGTTTCGAACTCTTAGTCGTTCTCAATTGCTTCTGTTGCACTTTATATTACTAATTGTTTTGGTGAAGAAGTGAAAAGATTCTTAACATCAGAGGAGTCTTTTCACCTCGTTACAAGCGTTGAGCAGGAAATGTATTTTGATATCCTATTCCGTGCTGTTGACAAGCGATAAAGGCATCCGTATATCAGTGAAGTGTTTGGAGCGTTGAGCAATGAAATGTAATTTGATACCCTATTCCGTACTGTTGACAAGCGATGAAAGTGTCCTTATTTAAGTGAAGTGTCTGCAGCGTTGAACAAGGAAATGTACCTTGATACCCTATTCCGTACTGTTGACAAGCGATGAAGGCGTCCTTATTCAATTGAAGTGTTTGCAGCGTTGAGCAAGGAAATGTATCGTGATACCCTATTCCGTATTGTTGACATGCGATGAAGGCGTTATTATTTAGGTGACGTGTTTGCAGCGTTGAGCAAGGAAATGTAGCTTGATACCCTATTCCGTACTAATGACAAGCGATGAAGGTGTCCTTATTTAAGTGAAGTGTTTGCAGCGTTGAGCGAAGATATGTACCTTGATACATTATTCCGTACTGTTGACAAGCGATGAAGGCGTTCTTATTTAAGCAAATGTTTTGCAGCGTTGAGCAAGGAAATGGACCTTGATACAATATTCCGTTCTGTTGACAAGCGATGAAAGCGTCCTTATTTAAGTGAAGTGTTTGCAGCGTTGAGCTAGGAAATGGACCTTGATAACCTCTTCCGTAATGTTGACAAGCGATGAAGGCGTTCTTATTTAAGCAAATGTTTTGCAGCGTTGAGCAAGGAAATGGACCTTGATACAATATTCCGTTCTGTTGACAAGCGATGAAAGCGTCCTTATTTAAGTGAAGTGTTTGCAGCGTTGATCAAGGAAATGTACCTCTCTACCATATTTCGAACTGTTGACAAGCGATGTAGGCGTCGTTATTTAATTGAAGTGTTTTGAACATTAAGCAAGAAAATGTACCTTGAAACCTTTTCCGAAATGTTGACAAGCAATGTAGGCGTCCTTATTTAAGTGAAGTGCTTGCAACGTTGAGCAAGGAAATGTACCTTGATCCCATATTCCGTACTGTTGACAAGACGATGAAGTGGAGTGCTTGCAACGTTGAGCAAAGAAATGTACCTTGATACCATATTCCGTACTGTTGACAAGCGAGCAAGACACCCTAGTTTATGTGACGGGTTTGCAGCGTTGAGCAAGGAAATGTACCTTGATACCCTATTCCGTTCTGTTGACAATCGATGAAGGCGTCCTTATTTAAAGGAAGTGTTTCCAGCGTTGAGCAAGGAGATTTACCTTGATACCCTATTCCGTACTGGTGACAAGCGATGAAGGAGTCCTTATTGAAGTGAAGTGCTTGCAACGTTGGGCAAGGAAATGTACCTTGAGACCATATTCCGTACTGTGGACAAGCGATGAAGGCGTCTTTATTCAAGTGAATTGTTTGCAGCGTTGAGCAAGGAAATGTATCGTGATACCCTATTCTGTACAGTTGACATGCGATGAAGGCGTTCTTATTTAGGTGACGTGTTTGTAGCGTTGAGCAAGGAAATGTACCTTGATACCCTTTTCCGTTCTGTTGACAAGCGATGAAGGCGTCCTTATTCATGTTAGGTGTTTGCAGCGTTGAGCTAGGAAATGTACCTTGATACCCTATTCCGTACTGTTGACAAGCGACGAAGGTGTCCTTATTTAAGTGAAGTGTTTGGAGCGTTGAGAAAAGGAATGTACCTTGATACCCTATTCCGTACTGTTGGCAAGCGATGGAGGCATCCTTATTTAAATGAAGTGTTTGCAGCGTAGAGGGAGCAAATGTACCTCGACATCCTATTCCGTACTGTTGACAAGCGATGAAGGCGTCCTTATTTAGGTGAAGTGTTTGCAGCGTTGAACAAGGAAATGTACCTTGGTACATTATTCCGTACTGTTGACAAGCGATGAGAGGGTCCTTATTTAAGTGAAGTGCTTGCAACGTTGAGTAAGGAAATGTACCTTGATCCCATATTCCGTACTGTTGACAAGCGATGAAGGCGTCCTTATTTAAGTGAAGTGCTTGCAGCGTTAAACAAGGAAATGTACTTTGATCCCCTTTTCCGTACTATTGACTAGAGATGAAGGCGTTCATATATAAATGAAGTGTTTTCAGCCTTGAGCAAGGAAATGTACCTTGATACCCTATTCCGTACAGTTGATAAGCGATGAAGGTGTTCTTATTTAGGTGAAGTACTTGCAGCATTGAGCAAGGATATGTACCCTGATACATTATTCCGTACTGTTGTTAAGCGATGAAGGCGTCCTTACTCAAGTGAAGTGATTGCAATTTGAGCTAGGAAATGTACCTTGATACCCTATTCCGTACTGTTGACAAGCGACGAATGCGTCCTTATTTAAAGGAAGTGTTACCAGCGTTGAGCAAGGAGATGTACTTTGATACCCTATTCCGTACTGTTGACCAGCGATGAAGGAGTCCTTAATTAAGTGAATTGCTTGCAACGTTGGGCAAGGAAATGTACCTTGATACCATATTTTGTACTGTTGACAAGCGATGAAGGCGTCCATATTTAAGTGAAGTGTTCGCAGCGTTGAGCAAGGAAATGTATCCTGATACCCTATTCAGTACTGTTGACAAGCGATGAAGGCGTTATTATGTAGGTGACGTGTTGGCAGCGTTGAGCAAGGAAATGTACCATGATACTCTATTCCGTTCTGTTGACAAGCGATGAAGCCGTCCTTATTCAAGTGAAGTGTTTGCAGCGTTGAGCTAGGACATGTACTTTGATACCCTATTCCGTACTGTTGACCAGCGATGAAGGCGTCCTTATTTAAGTGAATTGCTTGCAACGTTGGGCAAGGAAATGTACCTTGATACCATATTTTGTACTGTTGACAAGCGATGAAGGCGTCCATATTTAAGTGAAGTGTTCGCAGCGTTGAGCAAGGAAATGTATCCTGATACCCTATTCAGTACTGTTGACAAGCGATGAAGGCGTTATTATGTAGGTGACGTGTTGGCAGCGTTGAGCAAGGAAATGTACCATGATACTC
>SDVV010014539.1:0-14777 GCA_016164225.1 Gammarus roeselii | reverse complement strand
ATGTATTCACTTCGCTTGTTACAAGTCCAGTAATGTCGACTAGTTTCGAGTATTGTTAGATGATTGCTCGTTTGTGGACTTTCGTGTTCAAAACGGTCCTTTAATCTTACCCCATCCGTCAGTGTTTGTCACGGGTGTTAAAGCGTTAGCATGTCTTTTGTAGGTTTTTTCTTTTGCAATAGGATTTTTTTTTGTAATGATGGATGTGCTGCTCCTACCATTTTCGTCTTTTATATCAAATATTGAATAAATCCACTCTAACCATTTTTTCATACAGATCGGCATTGTAAGGTCCGCAATCCACAAGATCTAGGATATAAGCCATGTCTAAGGTACATAGTTAGCGAAATATAATTCAATGTACGACAACATAGATTGAATATCGATGAATGCAAAAAGAGTTACCTAGGCATCTTAATCTATTCTTTCCAATAGTTATGTATTTTTATTAAGTTTGGTGGTTATGTATGATATTGATATGTATGAATCTCTCCACTAGGGCTGTATATTTATCATATCAAAATCAGTTGAATACATTTTCTCCAATTTGATCCAGCAAATATCATTTTGCAGATGTTTAGATTCCAGAATTTATCGATATCTCTGTTACATGTTCGGATTAGACTCAGCAGGTAGGATCCAAGAGAACTAATGCACTTCAATTTGCTACATTTTTTAATGTGGATCAGTTTATACGCGATGTTAGGTTCAAAGA
This sequence comes from Gammarus roeselii, assembly GCA_016164225.1. NCBI lineage: Eukaryota > Metazoa > Arthropoda > Malacostraca > Amphipoda > Gammaridae > Gammarus > Gammarus roeselii. Next base: position 14,062 of record SDVV010014539.1, on the reverse strand, counting down.
TCTAGTCATTCTAACCAACTTAACAAATAATTATATATTTTCATTCATGTTTGATGGATATGTATGATATTCAGTCCTTGTTTTGTGCGATGCACATATCAAATCCCTTCCACAGGGCTCTATTTTACATACTTTTTCTTCTAATGTCACACACCAGGTACACACATACAAGCTTTGTACGCATATTCAGGACCGGACACGGTATAATGACATCGTATACAGGGATAGTTACCGATACAATTTAGACACACACACACACACACACACACACACACACACACACACACATATTTTGAATGCATATCCAGGATCGGTTAACATCTGAGGCACTTTACCTCTGATATATATTTTTTCCATTAGAACAAAATCACTTGTTGTGGTTACAAGACATTTAATGTGGACCAGCTTCACGTCAAGTTAGGTGAAACGATCTAATCATCTTAACCTCTCCTAACCTTTTCTAACCAGGAATTATACAGTATCGATCGAGTTTTCGTGCATAAATATGTTTCTTTTTTATCGATTTATGATATATTCATTTTCATCCTCTCCACTTGGCTCTACATTTTGATATATCCTATTCACACTCATCAAAACCTATCCTAACCTATCTTTATGTATGGTTTTCAGTCATAGCTAGACACATTTAGGTTCTCAGGGCAGACTTGAATTTCTGAAAATTCATCTCACTTCTACCTCTCTGCGTAACCACTGTAGAGAAAGCCTTGTATGATCCAAGCAGGCCATTCAGTAACATAGCTATGAGGAGGCTATCACTTACAACTTCACCTACATTTTTCAGGCAGGTGGCTGCCTTCTCAGCTCTCAACATGTAGTCCGTAACACTTTCACCACTCTTCATCTTCAGTTGTTAGCACCGTGTAGAGCGATGCAATCCTGGGTTTGCTACTTCCAAGGTAGTACTCACGGAGAATTCTCAGGGCCTTTCTTCCGTCGTTCTTGGCATCGCGAAAAAAATAAGAGATACACTCTTATCATCAAGAAATTGAACTAGCTCTGCGAATGCTTCGGCGTTCTCCTCATCGGCGCCATCTTGATTGCTGGCTTAGTTGGCTCCTCATCGGCGCCATCTTCGTCGTCTGCATTATCTGCGGCGCCATCTTGAACATCAAGAATTGTATGTAGCTTATGAAGCCTCAGATGGGCAATAAACTTTACTTCCCACAATTCGCCTCTCTCTTCGTCGCCGTTAAACAGTATGCGTCTGCTGGGCCCATAACCTGAAGACTCATGACCGGCAGCTAAAGGTACGACTTGTGGGGATAATGAAACACACGTACGACATCTACATTAACTGCACATAGACTGATCACGCTACGGGACTGTTGGCAAAGGATGACCACTCATAGAAAACAGAGTTTTCTCTCTGCAACACTCGTATGGGAAACTACGAAAGAAACGGATTTTCTTCTTCAGCTGATCAACACAATTTAAAATGCTTCCAAGATAGAAATTCTGAACCGCTTTCAAACAGGTTTCCGCCCACTCCATACAAACGCAACACCCCCACAGGGCTTCCCTGTCGTAGGCCTTTTCCAAATCCGCGAAGGCCCAGAACAGTTCCCTTTCCTTTACAAGGTAGTTCTCACAAACCTGTTTTTCTGCAAAAATCTGATACGCACAGATTTTGCCACTCCTAAAGCTACACTGGTCCATGCCAATTGCGTCATCCGTAGAGTCTCTAATGCTTTTGATAAGCACTTCCCGTTCAACTTACCAATAACACATAAAAAACTGAAACCTCTCGAATTGCAGCATTACTTTTAGCTCTTTTACCATGAAAATGGAGTTTAAAGGTAGTTGCCTAAATAGGGAATTTAAACTATGTTGTATTGATTACGTACTATTTGCTGTGCAATCGTTGACTCAAGAAAACGCGAAGATTGTCGGCCGAACATTTTCTATGGGACCGCTGCACACAGATAAAATATATGAGACACTTTTCCACACACGGTTTAAACTTGACGTGGGAGACCATTCAAAAAGGAAAATTAATGTTTTCATCACCCTTTAGTACTCCACACAGTCAATTTTCCGAAATATTAGTTTCTACTGCGTCACTGGAGACAGTGTGATGGGATGCCATCACCAGACGCGATTGGTTCTTAAAACATTTTTTCCCGATACCTGGAGTGCTTGCTCAATCTCTAGCTCTCCACATTTATTTACTATTTTCTCACTCATTCTTATCATAGTCAGTATATCACACAGGATGTTCCCATTCACTGTTTCTTATGCTTTCTCGATGTCTTGGAATGCCATGCGTCCTCGCATCACAGCCTTTTCCATTCACTCAATAATCTTAATGACCACATATATGTTGTCCTCTCCTCTCCGGTCACTCATGAAAGCATTCTGCTCTGCACATATATCGCCCTGCACTCCTATAATTTATTTTCTTCTTTCGGTTAGGATGCCGCAGTAGATCTTCCCACCGTATCTGCCAGTGCAACAGGTCGGTATTTTTTCAATCCCTTTTTTACTCTTGTGTCACCTCATGTGTAACAAAATCACTTGGCATTCATTCCCCTTTTTTAGCCTTCGCTCTCATTCTATACTTTTTGAAATAGGTCTGGCAAAGTCTCAATCGAACATCTGCTGCTATTTTTAAAGTTCATGAGGGATTTCATCCAGTTATGCAGTCTTCATTTTTTTTTGGTTTCTCAAGAACTGTCAATCCTTCCAAGAATCATCACCTTATTCATTTCTCCCATATATTTCCTTGAATACGTGCGTGAGGTGTTTCATGCATTCCATTGACTTCGTCATTCATGCCACAAATGTCTTTCCAGAACTCGGCAATAGCATTTTTCGTTTCATTTCGTCATTCACACTTACCCCAATAGCACAGCTAACTCAATAATAACAGTATTTTGGTTACTTCTATCTTCTCTAAGGAATCTGCACCAGTCATTCCCACCTTCTCCTCCTTTTATCTGCAAGTTTTCCACACTTAATTGCAATTTTTTGCTCTGGCATCACTCAACATACAATTCACCATTTTCTACTGCTTTTCATACTCATTCCACGCAATAGTAGCCTCCACCACCAAAGCTTCTCCTTGCTCATCCAGTTTTTTACACTCATCTGCTCTCTGCTCGTTCCTCTCATCGTTCCTCTGTTCTCTGTCCATTCCAGCATTCCTCTCTTTAGTTTCAAGCCAGTCACCTTTTCACAGGTTATATCTAACATTGGTGCTTGACATACCCAATTGTTTTAGCTCCTACCTTCCTAGGGGCAGTAGCTAGGGCGCCAGCTGTCTCATTAACAATCGCACAAATCAACTTGAAATTCATCCCACTGGGCATCCCGAACTCTTCGCTTCAGATCTGTTCTCATAGTCAAGCGTTTTTTCTGCAGCTTGCTGCTTGTGTAATTCATCACTAGCATGTTATGATCACTCGTAACATCAATCAGGCGCTCCTCATCCACCCACAGATATGCGACTTGCTTGCGTGCTCTTTAATTCACAAGCATGAAGTGAATAACTCACTTCTGCAATCCTGCACTCCACGTCTTCATTCCACCCCTAATTGTAACATTCAGATTTTAAAGATGCATCTCCTCATTAAATTGAATTAGGTTTTGGCCAGTTTTGTTCACTTCCCCTCCTAGTAGCCCAATGGGACCATTTATATCTGCTATTATCATTATATTTTTATTTCTGCTCATCGGAAAAATTTCTTCACAATTGTATACTTTCTTTCATAGCCTCTTGCAGCATTCACACCTGCAGTTGTCTTGTAGCATACCGACAGAAAATAGCTTTCGCTTATATCAAAGCTTTTGTGTTTGATGCTTAGAGCTAGTATACATCACTTTTGTCACTGTTCCCTACACTAATCTTATCCACTTCAAGTCCTAACTGCTTTTTTCACCAGTACACCAATTCCACCATCTTGTTTGATCCACTTGTTCCAACCCTTCCCAATCATTTGGTGCTGATCACTGCAACCATTCATCCTCTCTCTTGGGTGTCTCTGTCAAAGCCACAACATCCATACTCCATTCATTAATTTCCGTCGACATGTCTGTAAGTTTACCAACTCCCCATCATCTTACATCCACGCACCTAACCTGCACGTTCACAGTTATCATTGTGTTGATCTCAGTTTTCGCGTCTGCTCCACGTTCGGCCCCATCACACGCTTCATCATCAGGTACCTGCTGCTTGCATAAATCTATCTGATCAGCCTCTGTGCCATCCATGCATCCCTTTGTGAATTCAGGTGAACGCCATACCAACCAGACAAGGACTGGATCCATGTTTATGAAACTGAAACTTGTGTTTCCAGTTTCTATCAAAGAATTGCAGTTCAAGCCATCTTGTACTGCCGCTGTTGAGATCGCTCCGGTCGTGACATGATGTTCAGCACAACTACGCGGATCCTTTTACTTCATTTTAATTTCCTGTTGTGCGTCAACAGTCAGTTTCATGGAGGCTTCACTCTTGCTGTAGCAGTTCAGCAAACCCTTAAAATTATAATTATGTCTTCGGCCCTCCCTCATTCGTGCATGTCACTCCAAGTTTTCACCATCCCACCAATCCCAAGAACGTAGACAGGCATCCTTTTCCTAGGTAACCCTTTATCCTCTTTTTCAGATCCAGTCCGTGATGGATACTTGTTTCAGGGACAGTGACCCAAACCCACACCAGCCCCAGACAATTTGGCACAAGCTGCTTTACCGTGCTCCACTTCAGCCTCTGCCGAAGTGGCTGTCTCATTGAACGCCTCAATCCTATTGATTTTCATGGAGGGCTTCGGCCTGGCCTAGGCCAAGCTTCAGCATTCAACATTGGGCCCCGTACTCCTGCACCTCCCATATTTAAATTGATAATAACAATAGTTAGTACGAGGACCATTTTGGACAGATAATATAATATTTCCCGTACAGAAAGATTACTTACCTCAGTATGAAGCCCTAGACTCTTTTCATAATAAATGTTGGTTGACAGAAATCCAGATGGAGTGGGTAGTCGGGTGCTTGTAGTCAGTTACCCTCCCTCGGAAATGTCCCGTCACTGTCGGCAGTGGCTCGTTAGACCTAAACCGGTTTGTTGGTCACTCGGTGAAAAAGCGCTACAAAGCACTTTTTCACAACAGGTTTCAGTAAATTTGTACCTTATTAACTCCTCCACTAAGCTACTGTTCACTGGCAATTAGTACTATGTGACAGTCTGCACACTCATATATATACGTCATTATTCACAAGTCACACACACAAAACCACACGCCGTGCACACCACGCTGCGTCACAGAAGGGCGCTATATTCGATATTATTATGTCACTGGGAACAGCGTTTGCCAAATATGGTGATGAAACGTGAATTAAACTTGGTAAAGCTGGTCTAGATACCCCCTAGGTTGTACCATCTAGACCCCAGGAAAATACCGGTGGTTCAATGGGGCATAAACAAATCCCATCTAAGAAGGACTAGCAACCTCTTTAGAGTGCTCAACTCAAATATTCCGGGAGCAATGAAAACAAACATCACTGAAATGGATCCCCTTCGAGGCCGGATATGCGAATCAACGATCGCATCAAGAAATTAACAGCAAGCATGCATGAACTGTAAAATAACCTAAGCATAGTGTCTGGCCTTCTCGTGCTGAAAGCTGAGAACCGCACCACAGCCACCAGTGCAATCAATGAACGTCTCATGCACAAAACTCAAGGAATGTGTCCTAATTTTGGCCCTTCAACCTAACGAACTCTTGAAGAACAGACGCACCAAAGAACACGCAACCAGCGCGTGAGCTTCCACGTGCACCTCCACCTCCGATGACAGCCTCCACGATTCTCTCTTAAACTACAGCAAGATAGAAACCTTTTTTTTTCGATTTGACCAGCACAGTTTATTCAATAACGTTCCTCACTTCGCCGAACCCTTGAAATTCACGTTCAATAACAAGGACAGACTGGACGTTGGTCATACATTTTACGACAAGAACTAGATTCCGTTCCTGGCTGATCAGTTTTAAATATCACCGCCGGCGGTGAAGATAGCTTCACCAACAAAGTAAACACAACACTTCTGAGCGAGACTCTCATCTCCAAGACCAGTGTGACGCCCCAATCTCCCCACCCAGCCTGCTCCAACAGTTCAGGACCGGACTAGTACGGTACGAGAACTGTGTGCATGAAAACCAGGCGCAGAAACAAACACCACAACGGCCTTCTGCTGAAATTATACTGCCCAACCCCACCAAATTTTATTGACATACTTTTCTTGACTCTAACACCGAGGGTACCTCTCCCATCAAACGTCCGATGTGTTGCTGTAAATGACAGGAATAAGAAAGCACGCACAAAAACTGTATTAGATGTCAAAGACATTTCCTAGACGACCATGACAGGAGGATGATGCCCAATCATGCCCATACGAAGAATTCCGTTGCTTCTACTGCAAAGAAAACGGTCATCCCACGGCACACAATGACTGCCCTTAGGACAAAAAGAGAAAGAGGATTCATTCAATTCCAAGAAGACCACAAGGTTGGCCGACGCAAGACCATAGTCTCGACACTTTCCCCCCAGATTGATCATCCCACTCAGGTAAAAGGATCGGTACCGTTCCGTACCCACTTCCGCATCGAACGCTAGTAGATTAATTCCTCCACTATGATGACGAGTGATTTACGACAAGTGATTTACTAGTACATCAACTAGGAGGTAAACCGGGAATGTCTGCAAACATGGATCGAAATATCTAACCTACTTAGTATGATCCGTTGGAAGCACCGTAGATACAAAAAATGTCCAAATTGCCAAAAACACGGTAACCGTTGAACTACATCCGTCCTTCAATTGCGTAAAATGAATTACACACATTTCTTTCCACATCCCAACAACAGGTCCAAGCGCTTTTGCAGCTGGCTCTGCGACATATTTCGAGGATACTAAAATTTATTTAGTCGCTTTCATCAAACCCCTAAGCCCTCGCTCCAAAACATACACTACTAACTTCCCACACACTACTAACTTCTCAAACTGATGCACCATAATTCATTGTGATTCCCGCTGAGTAAGGGAAAATGAAAACTTTCCCTGTTGCAACAAATGCATCGAGTACCGCCACGTCATCAAACATTGCAAGCCAGATACACCTCAACGCTGTAGTAGACGCGCCAGCTAACAAAAAAAAAAGAATCCTTTCAACCGTAATTTCTCACAGTTAATGTCTCCCCAAGACAGGCGAACACGACGGCCCCAACACTTGATCGTAAAGAAATAGCTGCTATACAAAAGAACCGCAAGGTCACACGGGAACAACCCGTTCACATATGGCAGACAAAAGACCGACTCCACTGGAATATGCCAGCGCAGTTGAATCAACAAAGAAATTCAATCAATCTTATTATACCCATACACTGAGTAGAAAACTTGCTCACAAGATCTCAGCTAGTTCTCTCGGCAGCTGCGCCATCGTGCCCGAGCCAATGATCGCCCCCGAGTCAGGGGAGAGTGGCCCTTGCAATGATGATCTCGAGGTGCTCGATACCCAACTACCATAAAAAAGACAAGTAACAGTGCACGAACAACAGTTCGTCGGGTTCAATACGTAGACCGACTTTTGACTATCTTAACCGCGAGTGCATCCAATGTAAACAGAAATGAGGGACCAACTCTCTTGTCTCATGCCCTACGCCTGATCATCTTAACAGCGAAGAACGATCCTCGACTGCGTGAGGACTCGAGGAAGATCTACAACAAAGAACTCATGCCTTCAATCGCCATACAGCCCAGCATCTCAGCTGACCCAAAAACCCTGACCCGCGATGAGACATAATTTGCCTATTTCATGCGTCATGAACTTTTTCTTTAGTTTTATACGGCAGTCGACAGTGTTTTGTTCATTTACATTCCAATTTTTTTTAGAATCATGGTACACAAAAAAAGGAATCAAGACATTTAAGGACTAATTTCGTTTTAGAATATTATTATTATCTGAGCCACACCCATGTGAATGAAGGATAGAAAATGTATGTCTATCTCAATGACGTCGACAAAAATCAAATATAGGCATCTTCTCACCATACTTAACTTAACTAATCACTCACATGTATAATAGCGAACGAAAAAAATGTTAACGATATATTTTACGTCTAAATGTATAGACATCCAGCCCCTTTTCCCTAGAATGGTGGGGGCATAAAAACAGGAAACTTGCAGAATTATGAGAATGCTTCGTGGCACTACTGGTCTCAATGGAGTAGTCGATTGTTCAAATTCAGTCAATCACTGTGACACATACTTGTGAGCGAAGAGGATTGTCGCCTACCCGCATAGACTAAGAACTGACGAACGAGGTCGTAATTTATGTTTTTAATTTCCTCCCTGTTATCGAAGTTTTATCTAATGGTGTCCTTCAAAGTACAGTAATTCTCTTATGTGTAACAGGAGAGGACAAGATTGATATACCGTTTTCAGAAAAAAAAAATCACAATATACTATCGGTGTTACACTGTTATTAAGGGTGAAGTTAATTATTTTCATCAGTTAATAACTGCAGCAAATCCCTTTTATTAAATAATAAAAAAATTCCAAGGCTAACAACTGTAATGCTATGCTAATTTTTCGTAAGCAGACAAATAACACAACGTAGATAAACAAGGATTAATACGTGAATACGGCAAATGAGTCTTGACGTATTTTTTCTTTGTTCATTTAGCTGAAAACATCAATTAAAACAATTACCAATCATTTCTATCGTCAAGAATGCTCTAATAAGTCCGATTCGATTAGAGAAGACTGTGTACATTATCTCCACAAGCATTTCAATGAACACTGGTGAACATGTGGTCCAGAATTTACGTTTCTAACGAGGATGAATAAAATACTCAGAGCAGGCAAACAAATTGTTCACTAACTCTTGAAATATATCCGGTATGGTAAAAGAAAACTCGAGCAGTGAATTAGATGAGGGAAAAACAACAATTGTACAGACGTATATGTATATATAGACACAACCATTTCCTCCGAGTTAGGAGGGTGGCTAAGCTAGGCAAACAGGGAGAAGGGAGGTGCCAAATCTCCCCGTCATAAGACCGCCGTGTCCCTGCCGAGGCTCGAGCTCGCGACGTGCAGCACCAGAAGCTCACACTGCAGTCGGATACGCTATCCACTCGACCAAGGCACCTCAACATTTGGTTGATATTAACCGATAATAAAGGCGTCATTACTAACAACCAAATTCTTTCGGCCTGACTAACTTTTCTATGTCTGAAGTAACGGTTCAATAACCTTATGAGCGATATTTCTCTGAAATTGGGCGATATTTGTCTAAATTTCTGGTGTTTAGAGAAAACTTGACGACGTCCTTGATTCGCGAAAGATTTTTGCTACAATGGACTTAATCACACTTAGAATCTACTTCGTGCTTAGTCTGTTAGCCCACTGTGATGATCTCAATGCCATTGTTTCAGTTCTACAAGTATAAGACGTCAACCTCGAGCTCACCGGGGACTGCTTCCGACATCAATAGCTGCAGAGCCGCCTCCCTCCCCCCTCCGACCGTCACCATCAGCGTGTACTCCCTCAGGGCAGCCCGTGGCACGGTGTTCCTGCAACATCAAACCTCGGATGAATTTGTTGATGAATGCCTTAAAAAATATCGTTCCGAGAATCTTACAGCAGATACCTTCGAGTCCTGCGCTGATGCCGTAGAGTCGTCAGGTTGGTTGGTAGTAGTAGATTAGATCAGATTAGAGTAAAGCGACAAAACGAGCACGAGTGCTCGTGTCGAGTTGTTCCTTGAAAGAAGTGAAAGAAGAGTTGGGGATAGTCAACGAAGCGTTAGAAAATCACGGACACGTACAGAAAAAGGAAGGTTGTAAGGACAGTGTAGTAGTAGGTCTGGGACGGGTCGAAGAGTCCATTCTAGCAGTATTCCAACATTGAATTTGCAATACAACGAGCACAGCCTAGATGAGGTACCCATCGTTCATGGGCTGCCGGATGTTGAAGTCTCCAATGAGAGTTGTTGCCACCGAGGCGGCAATAGTCCTAACAGCACATTTTCTTAGTAAAGGGGTGGATTAGTCTCCCAGTGTTTGTCGAGGCGGTTTTTAGATGTGTTCACGTGATTACTGTTAACCTCATCCTAGAGTAAACGGTTCCAAATTGTTGGTATCCTGATTGGAAACAAGGTTTCGGCCACTGGTGCTCTGAATGGTTTTAGCTGCAGTTTTCGTCCATTATTTCTGTTCCTTTGGTTATAATCTCAGTCAAAGAGGCCCTCAGGGCAAATTCTTGCAAATCTGGTTAGGTTTTTGAAGGCTTCTATCAACTGACCTCTAAGTCGTCTTCGTCTTCCTTCCATTTCGGCAATATCCCCTCTTAGATGAAGGGACCAAAATTGTACTGCAAATTCCATTTGAGACCTGACGATTGAAGTATATAACGGGAGCACGATGTCCCCAAACTTGTAGTGGAAGTTTCTGGATATAAAGTCAATGACTCTATTGCCTTTCTTGTAGCTAGATTTCACTTGGTTTTTCCACTTGAGATCGTTAGTGATAAATATTCCATGGCCTCGAAGTTTGTCATCGTCAGTCATATGGTTGTCTGCCATTATGAAATCATGAATTTAGATTTTGTGATCCGATATGCATAACAATGCATTTTCGATATTAAAGTTCATTTGCCACTTATCAGACCAGTTCACGAGTTTATTAAGATCCCTTTGTATAGTTATGCGATCTAGGTCACATTCCGCTTTGTGGTAGAGTTTAGTGTCATCAGCAAATTTTGATAACTTGCTAACGATGTCGCTGTCTAGGTCATTTTTATAGATCATAAAGAGAAGGGGCCCAAGATCAATGCTTTGGGGTACTCCTGATAATACCGTTTCCCACTGACATTTCCTTGGTCGAACCACATCCGCTGCTTGCAGCCCGTGAGTCAATTTCGGAGCCACGGGGCCACGTTTCCAGTTATGCCAAGCGCCTCCATTTTTCTAAGAAGGCGTTAATGAGGGACCTTATCAAACACTTTTTAAAACCCAGAATAAATAAGGTCGACAGCTTTGGTTTCATCGTATAACTCGATGTCTTTATTGAAAATGTCCAGAAGATAGGGCAGGTAGCTATGTTTGCATCTGCCGCCATGTTGGGTTTTCTTGATGAGGTGGTTTCTCTCGAGGGGACAAGTTATACTTGTTATTATCAATCGTTCCAAGGTTTTGAAGAACAAAGATGTGAGACAAATAGGTTTATTGTGTATAAGCTCTAGCCTACTACCCTTCTTGAATATAGCTCTAGCCTACTACCCTTCTTGAATATAGCTGTGATGTTTGTCTTTTTCCAAATTCTGGAATAATTCCAGTTGTCATAGACCTGTCAAAGTTCTCTGTCAATTAACCACAAATAATTTGGGAGATGTTTCATAATATACTCGGATGCATGTCATCTGGTCCTGTAGATTTGTAAATATTTAGTTTGCTGAGTTCTTCCTCTACTCCACCAACGAGGAAGTGAATATTTTCCAACGGTTGCATTTTTCCCAGCAATTTGAATTCTGGGATATCAGTAACATTTTCATCTGTGAAGACGGTTAAAAAAATGTTCGTTCAGTAGCGTAGACAGTTCTGCATCGGCTGATTTTAGATCACCTGTACTATTTTGTAGAGGGCCAATGCTGTCGCAAACAACATTTCTCTCGTTCACATGTGCATAGAATCTTTTTGGATTGCCTTTGGCCGATTTAACAACATGTTTTTTCTTATTTCTCTTGGCACTTATACCAGCCCTCTCAGGCGCTTGTTCTGATTGTGGGGTTGGATGAGTTTTGTGGATTTTGGTACAATGTCTGTCGGCGAGCATTGGCTTCTTGAACTTCATTATTCAGCCAAGAGGGATTGTTTATCTGTACTTTTCTCTCCGGGATACATTGTTTGCTTGTTTGCGCCATGCCATCCCAAAGATACACAAGGCATTTATCAGCGGTCCTGCCATCAAACTCGTACTCGACGTCTATGTTTGTGATTTCATCCTTCAAGCCGTCAAAATAAGCTCTTAAAAAATTGCAGCTCCACTTGTTAAAATTGGCTCTACAGAAATTGTAGTTATGCTTGTCAAAATTGGTTCTTTGAAAATTGTAGTTATACCTGTCAAAATTGGCTCGTCGAATTTTGTAGTTTCGAATGTTTGTACGAAATCATAAGGAAATGTTTTTGACCTTTGTTGAGCATACGTAGATTTTCTGTGTTCAGATCCTTAACTTTGACGTCAAGTCGTTCACTGAAAAATTCACTGCAACTCCAAAGTGCGTCCAACACAAATTTCGGAAACCTGGCCAGCACCTGATCCGAAAACGTTTATCATAGTCTAGCCTAACATTAACATAAGCTTCTTGAGCTTGGTCACTGTAAATGGATCCACATGTCATGTTCTTCTAAAATGTAGGGAAGTATTACCATCATTATCATGAATCTGATTGTTTAACTCAGTGACATCCCGTGGAACAAATAAAGCTGATTCGACTTATTTTACACAAATTGCTTGGATTTTTTTTATGTCAATACAATAAATATTTGTAATGCCAGAGCACACGCTTATATATTTTGATAGACTAAACTTGCACCTCACTGGTTGATTGCAACAACTCGATGACTGTAGTGTTGAGTCGTTGATTGACGACGATCGACGACGCTGTTGACTAGACCTTATAGAATGAAGAGGCTCTGTGATGGACAGAACAATGATAGGCAAACGAATACAAACAGAGTTTATAGATCTTGTAGACAGGAAGTTTTGTTCCATTTATTTTAAAGTATAAATCATTCACGATCCTGAAATGTTCCATACATAATTTCCTCAGATTGGCGTCAACATCGACCGTGAAATCCCAGCTAGTCAATCTCTTCAACTGAATTCATGGGTGACTCTTCACCAACCTATTCTTTCCCTTGACCTCCAACAAAGGTTGAAGTTTTGGACAATATTATGGCGAGTCCTTGTAATTTCCGTCATCATAGCTCTTTCCCGTATATGTGTTGAAATATGTTTCCAACAAAGGTAACCCAAACATCTTAAAATAGTCCCATTGTTATAACGCAATGAGCAAACAGATTTATATTGAAATTGTAGACCAATTACAACTTTGCCAAATATTGTCAAATATTCTCACCTTTTATCGTATTCTTCAAATCACTGAATTTGTTATTAATCAATGAACCTAAACAAATGATAACCGTCGTATTTTACGGTATAAATAACATCATCTTATACAAATGAAAAAAAAGGATGAATGTTTTGGATCCCGCCTGAATAATAAAGATTAATGTTTCACAGAGCATTTTGGGTCCAGTGCTGTTTTGCTGAATGTTAATAACATGCGTCGTTCATGCAATTATCTGCAGTTGTCCACTTCGCCGACGATAGCACAGTTTCTACAGTGCCTTTGAACACAGCTCTGACAATGTTACTGTGACCATGAATATTGGACACACAGTCCATCGATGAACTTCCGCTAACCGCTTATCACGAAATATTATATATATATATATATATATATATATATATACATATATATAAAGGAGCGAGACAAAGATTAGTACATGTTTAGTGTATAACTGCATAAACAAACTTTTTTTCCCGACGTGGATTTTAACTTCATATAACAATATTTTACGGTATTATATCTGGACAAAGCTTCTTAATGCATAATATGAATTAAATTTGAATGAGTTATCGAGCGTAAAATGATAATGAATTTTTTCCTTTAACTTCAGTCTTAAACTAATTTTCGTACGCCACTGTATCATGTAGATTTTTTTCCACACCTCGTAATTACACTCTTTCTTTCTTCCATCTTTTTTTCTTCTTAGACACTCTTTATTCCTCCATTCGCTACACCCCTTTTCTCTCGATTTATGGCAACTAACTCGCCTCCATTCTCCTTCTCGTCATTCCCCTCCTTATATCTTCACCATATGTCTCCGTCCCCATATTTACATGCCATTCACTATCACTTTCATAGGATAGATTGAGCTGTGAATTTCTCTCACTGACTCACAAACTTGTGGAACCTGATTGTT
>SDVV010014538.1:0-14777 GCA_016164225.1 Gammarus roeselii | reverse complement strand
TTCCCCTTCTATATTATCCCAGCACAGCCTGAAGTTAAGTCAAGGGAATATTATCACAGAAAACTGCATTGTCTCTTTTATTGTCCCTGTTCATGTTATTGGTGCGGCATCATACACCTACCTTCTTAAACAAATTGGAGTCAATACTAATAAGGCCTTGATAAAGGAAGCCTAACTTAGCATTCCTTTTGCTCACTTGAGCTCATACAGTAATTAATTACCTGATTGCTCATTATTCAATTATTAATCAAATTACCAATTTGGTTTCATACTTTAATTAATTAATTATATTATTATCACCCCCCAACATCTAAAGTTCTCTAGAAAGAAGATAATATGTGTGTTTGTTAGGTATACAAATTATTATTTGTAACACTTGAAACACTCTGAAACACTTTATTACCACATCTCTTTACAATTTTTACACAGCAAATGAACATCAATCGAGCAGAAAATAAACCTGATAACATGTTTAGAAAGACTTTAAACAAACTTTATACACAGAAACAGAATGTGTATCCGGAGGATCAAAAATGCTTTAAAGGCAACCTACCTAGACCTAATCCTATCCCAACAGTTACTTTACTCAAGTGGTATGTCTAAAATTTTAAAAAAGTATCGAAAACCACAATAATATTGAAGGAGAACTAAAGATAATATTGTTCCTAATGAATTTGACACGAAAAAACTTAGACAGCTGTATTAATAATGTGAAACAAAATTTTGTTTGAGTTTGGATTTAAAAGTAAATAATGAAGTTGAAGATTTGGCTATATTTGGAAATAAATACCACAATTTCACACCCTTATAGACAATGGAGAATTGCGATTAGGCTTTACTAAACCTTGTTATGTTGAATGACTCAATTTCTTGTTGCGTGCAAATGTACATCGGACTGGTGCTGTAAATGTTCCAGGAGATGCCTATCATGGTCAAGATGAAGAGTTTTATACATATAAACAAGTATTTGGAAGCTATAGAGATCCTAAGTTTTAAGAATATTCATCGATTTGAAATAACTATTTGTGTGTCCTGTATAAGGGAAGTTATTTATGGCTCACATGCTTTCTTTTGTATGACTACCATTTTCACGTTACATTTGTATAGCTTGCAAACCAAGCTTCAATTCCATAGAAGAAGAAATAGGGCTGAACCAGGGATAAATAAATTATTTTGAGAACTTCTAAATATAGAAAATATTTCAACTTGAACAGGATACCAATTGATTTGCTTAGTTTAGTTGAAATATAATCAACATGATTTGTGAATGTGAGATGACGGTCGAGATGCATGTCGATAAACTTAATGTGATTCACTTCACTAATATAGCATTTCCCATTTTTAACGAGAGAATATCAATGTTATGTTTGTATGAGAATGTAATCAATTTTATTTTATCAACATTCGTGCAAATTTTATTTGTGTCGAGATAATTATTTAAAGATATTAATTCATTATTTACTTTGATCGCAATGTCTATATCCGCTTTTGAAGATGAGGCTGGCAAGGGACTTTCATCGGCAATCAGGATGTATTTGAATAGATTTAAGGAACTTGGAAGATCATTTCAAAAGCTTAGGCACAATAGTGGCCCTAAGATTGAACCTTTGGGGAACCCATGACTAATATTGAGAAGTCTTGATTTACAGTAATTTATTACAGTGTATTGTTGTCTATTAAATAAGTATGATCGAAACCAATCCAATGCTAGTCCTCGTACTCCATTGAAGCGTAACTTGGATAGTAAAATATTACGATCAACGCTATCGAATGCCTTCCGAAAGTCTAACAATAATGATAGTACAACTTGATCTGAATCATTTGGTCAACTATTGCTTGCACTGTTGATTTTTTGCTCCGAAACCCATATTGACCACGAGAAAGAATGTCTCGTTGCTCTAAATAATTATAGTTGTTTGTACGCTATTTTTTCGAATATTTTACCAAACGTCGGCAATATTGAAATAGGTCTATAATTACTGATATTCTCTACTTCACAAGTTTTGGGAATTGGGATGACTTTCGCAATTTTAAGAGACTGAGGCAATATACCGGATTCGGATGATCTATTTATCATTGATGCTAAATCAGGAGACACAATATCACACACGAATTCTATGACTTTAACAGGTTCCGAGTTCATATCGTAGAGGACAAGTGTCCCTACAATTGGTGCTAAAATAGATCAGTAAGCATTATCTTGCTCATGGTGCTCATTCAAATAGACCGAATCATGGGAGTTGACATATCTAAAATGTAAGTTTCAGACGAAACTAGTTTAAACTATTCTGCTAGCGGCAACGTCGAGTAAGCCTGCGGTAAGGCATTGAACCAATTCACTGATTCGATAAACATTTTCTTAGTGCGTGGTTCAATGAGTCCGCCTGCCAATACTGGTCCGGACCCGGGGACCCAGCCAGGTTACCCGGGGAGCCCCTTCAATAGGAGTTCATAGGACCAAGAGTCAAAAGAAACAATCCTTACCAAGAACGCCACAACATGCCCTGGATCCAGCTATCGCAGTCATCCCGGCAGCAGGCGTCTTTCTTGGACGCCAGGTTCAAGACCAAGCCGGGGCAGCCCAAACGATGGTGCCCCACGAGCATTGTCTTCCAGTCCTGGTCTCATGCGGAAACCACCATAACTAGCTTAGTTCCCCACTGCCAATTTGTTTGTCTTGCATTGCACAACTTCAATTTATTTATCAATTCATGTCGCAAATTAACTGTCTTCTCATTCATTCCCTTCCTATTCTCTTGTTGCCAATATTCGAAAATAATTTAGTGTATCCGAGACTTGAAAAGCCATTGTAGCTGCGGCACAACCTTGAAATTGATGCGATACACTGACAGTGTGACCGATATGTTCTTTCATTCATTATCAAACATATAAGCGAAATGGTACCATGCAATTGTAAGTACCGCTTGAACGAATATAGCTATGTAGCTACCATTATGTAAAAACATCAAAACTCATTTATTCCAAACTAGTCTTTTGACCTCGAAAGGCTAGTGACCCAAAAATATCACACTTCTTGTTCTTAAGAGACATAATAGAATTCCCTACATCTTGTGGTGTTATAGCTTTAAGTAAGAACGAATTAGGGTAATCACCTTGCATGTAATGCAATGGATTAAAAGGGCTATCGTTACAAGATTCAGCAATTGACTTACCGATACCAACAAAAAACTCAATGAATACGTTGTCAATATCAACATTGTTTTCGTATCTAATGTCATTGTGCACAATAGTTTGAATAGCGTCTTTCTTTTTATTTGTGCCTGAAGAGCGACGGATTTTATAATTCTATTAACTAGATTCCAGGTTGCTTTGTGTTATCTTTAAAGTTGTTAAATATATATTTGAAATATTGTTTTTAGATACTCATATTTGATTTGAAACATAATTACTAAACATTTTAAACTTGCGTTCTGGGTGATTATTTTGCCTGTATAATATATGATATGCTTCTCTTTTCTTTATATTTGAAAAATAGCAGATGTGATCCATGTTTTCTGCTCAGATTTTTGAGACATAGTTTTTGTTTTGATAGGGCAGCAATTATTGTAAATTGAGTGTAGTATATCAGAAAAGTCTTTAATGGCATTGTCAGGATTTCTATTATCCATATTATTTTGAAAATTATGATTACTCGCGTTAAATTGCATTGCTTTCAAAGATTCCCTGTTAATATTGTGGTACTTTAAAGATTTATTTCCAAGATTTCCAACATGGGACTTATTAGTAAAGCACTTACTTTTTATTTAAAAAACGGGCTGGTGATCCAAAATATCTGACAGTATTATTCTGGCAGTATTCTGACAGTATTATTATTCAGACAGTACTATTATAATTATTAGTATTAGTATTCAGTATTATTATTCCGACAGTATTATTATTCTGACAGTATTATTATCTGACAGTATTATTCCAGTTCATGAGGCCGCCGTGGTCGAGTGGTTAGCGTTTCCGACTGCATTGTCGGCCTCTGGTGCTGCATGTCGCGAGTTCGAGCCTCAGCATGGACACGGCGGTCTTGTGGCGGGGAGATTGGGAGCCTCCCTCCTCTGCGTCTGCCTAACTTAGCCACCCTCATAACTAGGGGGAAACGGCTGTATGTCTATACATACATTATTCCAGAGAGGAACTCATGAGGGGAAATTTTGAATATGTTGTCAATTAGTGTACATGTAGCAGAATTTTTCGATATTCGAGTAGGCTTAGTAATCAGTGGAATCAGGGATAAAGTATTCAAACAGTTGGTAAAATATAAAATTCCGGCAACATTGTCGGAGTTTAGAAGATTGAACTTGAAATCACCACACAAATAAACGTCGTTCCTGTTGATTTCACCAGTTTGCAAAACAAAATCTAGAAGAGTGTGTGTAAAAATAATATAATTGGCTGAGGGTGGCTCATAAATGGTACCTATGGTTAGTTTTTTGGATTCGTAGCATATTTTGATAAATAACAATTCAATGAAAGGTAGGGACACGGAAACATGCGAGAGCTTCTGAACTTTAAAGCAGTCACGAACATAAACAAACACTCCTCCACCATGCGTACCGTTGATCCTCAAGGAATGAAATGACTTGTAGTGTTCCAAGGTATAGAGAGATTTAGTTGACTCCGTCAGCCAACTTGCAGTGAAGCAAATACTGTCAAATGCATGCTTCAGTGCGCAGAAAAGAGTATGTACACTGTCAAAATTAGAACAGAGAGATCTTAGATTTAAATGATATACTGCTAAATCTTCGTTAGATGTATATTTTATTTTATAAAATGTATCTATGTCATAATAATTACTTTGAACGTCATGATTTAGTTGAGGATATATTTCATTAAAATGGTTAAAGTCGGCATCAATCTGTAAAAATTGCTCATCTTCTTCATTATTCACAAATTTACAGTGGATGAAAAATTTATTGTTTAACTACCTGAAAGCTGATAAACTAAAATGGTAATTTACAACGCTAGCGAGGTGTAATATCAACAATGAGGAACAACTCGTGATCCACGCGATCTATGCAAGATAACATTTGGCCGTGTTACATTACTGTTGATGAACATATGAAAGAAAGCAGGAGAAAACATTGACAAATGATACAAAGACAAGGAAAATATGTCTCTGTGAAGACTAGTATTCAAACATTGGGTGAGCAGAGCTGCTGTGAATTATGACCATTCGTCTACAAAAGAGCCAGAAGTGTCGCTAATCTGTTTACTGAGCAGTTCATCAAGAGCTTGACAGTTGTTGGCAGTGAACTTACGGTATTGTTGACTGCCGTGCCCTGCAGAACCAATCGTGGGTAGCCACACACAAACACTACCCTCCTGAGACCGACAGTTACCGAAAACATTGGGATATTTCTTCTTGGCACAACGGAGCACGTATATGATGGTGTTGTAAATGGGCATCAGAGATTTGTTCACAAAAAATTTATCAGTTTTTTTCTATTTACAAGCAAACATGATCTTAATCTTGACGTTGCGTCGACACAGTTTAAAGATGACGCGACGTTTGTCAGGGCCTCGATCACGTTTCTTGCCGATCCTGTGAGCCATACTGATGTCTTCCTTAGAAATGATGACACCGGTCTTTTCAGACAGTAATTTCCTTGCGAGCGCATTGCAGTCTTCGTCTGCTCTCCCTTTGGGGGTGTAACCAGAGATGATAAGAGTGTCCTTCCTCCCATTGGTCTGGTTGTCATCCACCACTCCCTCCAGCAGGACCACCCGCTTCTTCAGCTCCTCCATAGACGACGTTAGGTCACTGAACTGCTGCTCTTTGTCCGTTTATTTGGCTTCGAAATACTAGATGATGTTGGGCATTAGGCACTCGCAAATCAGTTTTCCCATCTTGGACAGTTTACCGGTGTCCATGGCTGGCAAGCCAGCAATTGCACATGTGGGTGTCTTTGGTGTCCGTAGATCAGCATTTCTCCCTCGCGACCCCATGTCAACAGAGTGAAGCTTGAAATAAGATGATTACTGCAAGAAACGCACCGAAGAAAGCGGAGGAACTCGAAGAAACAGAATAACTTCAAATTTGCACGACATTTTAAATTGTACGAGGTCACTGCATAATCACTGATTATGAATGGAATATAGAAATTTATCCATCAATCAAACGGCCATTGCGTTGACTATATATTCACGGGGAAACACAAACCGTTTTTTACTATAAAGATTTCGTAAAAGTCACTAAGCCGCTCATTTTGTTGGAGAGCTCACCTGACACAGGTGCTTACGAGGAGCCGCCGTGGAATACTCTAATGGGCATCCCGATTTGATTCGTCTGTGTAAGTTGTGTAACCAATGCACTTATATGCCCATGATGGTTTTCAATATAGCTTCTATTAACTTAATATTATTCGCGAGGATAAAATTGCAAAAACGAACACCAAGTTAGACAAACAATGCCTGGGGAGACTTATTATTATTAAAAACCAAGCTAATCTTGTTTGGGGTTATGATATATCCTAAATGAAAGATTTTTCCCGCTGGGATCAGAATTGAAGGCTGTTGATCGCCAGCTGCTTCGTGGTCGATATAATAGATTAAATGTATTTTAATTCGCGAGAATCAAATTTTGGATACTATTGCACAGTTAGAGAAAAAAATGCGACAAGGAAGAGGAAGATTTTTGATTATTCACATCACATTCCAATTGCTGTTGGGTAATAAAATACCCCAAATAAAGTATTTTCTCGTTGTGGTCAGATTTAGGGGTGTTGTCTTTAGACTGCGTTGCAGTTGACTGGACAAACAACTCAATAACTATTGTAGATGTGTCGTCGACTGTCAACAACACCAATTTCTTTGTGGTACTGATATAAAAGTCAGATTACAGCAACAAGATGTTGGTTTGGAGTTAACTAAATAGAAAAAAACTCAGGCATGATGCCCCGAGACGTAGGCGAAATCATGTGTTAGAAAACTCGACAACTTCCATTTCTTTTTGACCTGGAACAGGCACTATTGACACTCAGAACTTCAAATTTTCTCTGTTATCATTATAAATGAGTGGTTTCAAGAGAGCGAGTCATCCAGTTTGGTGAGGTCCATTAGCTATGTTTAAAGGTGCACTAGACTTGGTGCGTTTGTTGATTTACCACATAAAAAATTAGGATTACCAAAATATTAAGTCTGTGTAACCAGTAATTATTAATTCTGGAGATACAAGTTGGCAAAGTTGTTACCTTTGACCCTTTTTTATGCAAATTGACAAAATTTGGATGAATGTATTATGAAAGTAATTTCAGCTACAGCTTTGATTGAAACCTCATTTTAAAGCTCTTGAATAGCATTGACCAGGGTGACTCCCAGTATTTTCTGCATACTTTAAAATAACTCAAAAAGTTCATGGCTCAGAAACTTGGTATTTATGGTCTGTATAGCTACTATTATGGCCATGAAGCACCGTGAGTTTCAGCATTCTATCATCAACAAAAAGAAGTCATTTACAAAAAACTGTGCGGCAAGCTATGGCGTCCAATCTGGAGTGATTTCCCACACGAAAGGGTTTGATTCCCCGCACCCCATATATATCAATAATTGAAACCCAAATTAAAAGTTTGAGAGCACCAATATAAAGAGCATGCCTATATTAGTATATGTCAGTTGCTTGAAATGAAATGTCAAGTAAAATATTACATTGGTGACCAATCTTTTTGATGCTTGTCTTCTGCTCCAGGCATACTCAACTGTCAAAGAGATTATTTTCCTGATTTCCCTGTGGGAAACAAAGTTTTTATTGAATAATTGCAAACTAATATTACTGGAAGTCATTTCTCCACATCCTGAACTAATAATGACCCTAAAGAATTACTAAATGACAGAATATTACAAAAAAAAACATTATTTTCATTAATATGATGAAACGAGTAATTTATTTTATCATATTTCTTTAACAAACCAATTGCATTATCATGGATACACAAGGCGCGCTAAGTAAGGTATTGTTATCTCGATATTAAAATGTGGTGAAAAACGATTGATTGTCTGTATGAAACGTAAATTAACACTTAGACCTAGATGTGTCAGTGTGTTGAAAATATTGGGTCATTATAAAATTAGTTACGTATTTTAAAATTAGCTGTTTGTATCATTATTTTAGGTCATTTACTTCCAGATGTCATATGTGTGAAGAATTATATTTAATTACTTTTCATAAAAGAAAGACAGAGATATTTTTTAACAAATTAGGTCCGGGAATCACCCCCAATCATTTTTTCACCTGGGGTGATTCCCCACCCCATGGTTGTGTTTTTGTATATATCTACATAAGTTTACATTCATTTACAAAATCCTCTTAGAGCAACAAACTTCGACATTTTGAGTATCACCACTAAATTTGGATGTAATCCAATGGAAACTCCAGCTACAGCATTTAAGTTTGCTGAACATTGATTTTTCCAAATCAAAATCATCTGGGACCTGAAAAACACATCATCACTTTGAGGGTTTTTCATAAATTCTGTGCATGTATTGAATTTCTCCAAGTAGCTGATAGCTACCTACTAACAAAGACCTGCTCCTTCAAGTCTCGTAGTCAAAAAGTGACATTTCCCACACTTTTATGCCCTAAAGCGGGGTGCAGGGAGTCACTCCGTGTTGCCGACTGCGGAGAATTGCCCGTGTTGTGGCTAGCTCTTTTATTTTGGTAGTGTGTAAAATTCTTGAAGAACCAATATATAAAATGTCCCTGCAAGTTGACCTTTGTTCTAGAATAAAAAAATTGTCAAGTTTAATTTATTTTATTTTGTTTAATTTTTCATATCATGTGAAGCAACTTGAGAAATCTTTTTATTGGCATATTACTAGTACACAAGCAATGGCTATATATGTGACCCTAATATGCATTTCCAACAATTTAACCGGCTGATATTAAAGATCAGACTTGGCAAACTTATATATTGCGTTGACCTGGGTGACTCCCAGCATTTTCCGCATACATTAAAATACCTCATTAAGTACATGGCCGAGAAACTTCTTATTTATTGCGTGTATAGCTACTATTATAACCACAAAGCACCGTAAGTTTCAACATTCTATCATCAACCCAAAAAAAGTTTCTTACAAAAAAACATGCAGCGAGCTATGGCTCATTATCAGGGGGGGTGATTCCCCTCACCAAACGGGGTGATTCCCCGCACCCCGCATATATCAATAATTGAAACGCGAATTGAAAGTTTGAGATTACCAATAGTAAGAGCATGCCTATATAAGTATACATCAGTTGCTTAAAATGAAATGTTACGTACAATAATTTGTTTGACAGTTTTCTTTTTGATGGTCGTCTTTGCTGCAGTCATACTTGATTGTCAAAGTGATTTTATCCTAAATTAACCATTGGAAACAAAGCTTTTCTACAATATTTGCAAACTAACTTCACTTGAAGTCATTTCGCAACATCCTAAACTAATTATGACCCTAAAGTATTGCTTAATGAGCAATATTAGGAAAAAATCTTCTTAATTATACCATAGAACAAGTAAAAATTTGGTTTCTTAAATTTTAGGGCAAACTAATTGCATTAACATAAATACAAGGCATGCTAGGTAAGGTATTGTTGTCTTGATATGAAAATATGATGAAAAAAGATTGTTCTGGGGTGTTAGTAACATAAGTCAACACCTAGGCCTAGAATTGTCACCATGTGTTATAAACATAGGGTCATTATGAAATTGGTTACGCATTTTGAAATAAGCTGTGGTGTCATTATTTGGGGTCATTTACTCACAGATGTTTTTATATGTGTGAAGAATTGTCTTAAATTTCTTTTCATTGAAGAAAAACAAAGAAGTTTATCAACAAAATAGGTGCTGTGAATCACCTTGATCGTTTTTTCACCTAGGGTGATTCCCCACTGTGGTATATTTGTATATATCTAAAAAAGTTTACATTCCTTTCCAAAATCCTTCTTATGCAACCAACTACGACATATTCTGAGTATCACCACCAAATTTGGCTCTAATCCAATGGAAATTCTAGCCACAGCATCTAAGTTTGTGGAACGTTGATTTTTTCAAATCAAAATTATCAGACCTGAAAAACACATCTTCACTATGGTGATTTTTTATAAATTCTGTACGCGTATCAAATTTCTACAAGTAGCTGATACTTACTAACAAAGTCAAATGTCAATTTCCTAATATATTTCTGTGCAAAATGAAGTAATAAGAAATTTCATCTAGGGAGACTGTGTGCAGTGTGCTGATCTTTTTGCTAAACCTAACCCTAACAAAGTAATGTAGCTCCCTAAGGGAGCTGACTTTTCTATTTCGATAATATTTCAGAGAATCTATACTCTGGGCGACTGCCATTTGAAATATGCTTTCAATATATAGCTACAACGTATGCTCAACACTGACAAGAAAAAAACAAGATAGAAAAGCCAACCAGTTCAGAAACATTAGCAGTTATGATACAAAATCATCATCAGAATTCAGAATGGCAGTACTTAGTATTCCAGACTGCATCTTCATGGAATTTGTGATCAACCCTAGCAAGTGTGTTGTTTTATATTTCAAAAGACGTTTTGCTGGTTAAACTCCTCCAGAGGGGGGCTCGTTTGGAGTTCGTCCAAGCTCAGCGCAACTTGGGAGTTCATGTGGATGTTGGTCTTAGTTTCATGGCCATGTCAGAGAAGTTGTGAGACAAGCTGCTGGTCTTAGTAGTGATTTGCTTAGGTCGACAGTGGATAGAAACCAAAATTTTCTGGTCCCAATCTTTGGGGCGCATGTCAGGCTCATTCTTGATTACTGCTCCTGTGTGTGTAATCTTGGTTATGTCCAGTTTGTGAAGTTGCTTGAGTCTTTTCAGAGAAGGTGGACCAGCAGGTGCATGGTGTGTCTGAGATGTCCTACAATGACAGGCTGATAGCACTCAATTTGTTCTCAATCAAGGGCAGGTTACTGAGAAGTGACCTCATGAAGTATTGGAGAATTCTGTGTTGTGACACAGAGGGTTTTAATTAGTCCCTTCTGTTCCAAAGGTTGCTGGATGTTAGGATGCGTGGACATCAGCACAAACTCTTGATGCCCTGCTGCTCTGTGGATGTGGCAAGGAGGTTTTTTTAATGTTCAATGTATTATATGGAATGAGCTGCCTGCTGTTGTTGAGTCTGCTACCATTTCTGCTTTCAAGGCAGGGTTGGCTGAGTTTATATGGAATAGATTGTTTGAGTGCTAGGGTCTTGCCTTCCCAGTCGTTTTGGCAAGTCTGTGGTGTGATTTGTCCTGTTGCTTTTTTTCCATGTATATGTGGATATGTATCTGATTTCATGGTTTTCTGCAAGGTTGTAGTTATGCTTTGGGTTTTCATGCAAGTGGCTTTGGATTTGTTCTCTGGAAGCCAATGGTGTGCATCCCTTCCAGGATCTTCCTGTTGTTCTGCGGAGTTTTTGTAGGTGCTGGCGTGCATGGCTGTGATGGCCTCTCCTGGCTTGGTGCACCTGACTACTCAGTATGCTGAGACATTGGGGGACCTGCAAAGGTAAGAAATCAAAGAAAAGAATCCCTCTCTTCCTCTCCCTTGTGAGCTTGCTTGCTCAGCCTGGGGCCGTGATTAGCTAATGCCTGGGCGTCAGCCAACGGGGTAGCAGCGGTTGAAGAGAGCAGTTTTATGTCCACCGGGCTACTCTCATCGCTTGAGTGGCGTGTGCACACAATACTTTTTTAGTTCAATAAAATATTTTGCTAGTTGAATCTTGCGTTTTGCTTGTTGTTTTACATTGATGACGCTCTTGATAAGATTCACCTGTATGATAGGCAATAAAAAATAAGAGAAAACCCCAAGCAACTAGGTGAAATGCTGAAAATAATTTTATAGAATGATTACGGAGCCTGATTACACTTTTTGGTTGAAACTAATTTCCTCATTAGGGTTAAAGAGTGAATGATACAGGACTCGTGTAAGGCTTGAGAAACAGCAGCACAATTTCCTAACTTTACTTGAGCAGCAGGCATAAAGTATGTTGACAGTGTATGATAAAAACGTCAAAACCTGGCTGCTAAAAGTTCTGCACAAGTTCAATCTATCTCATTTTTAACCAAACTTGAATATAAAACAACAGCCCATGTAGATGAAGCCAACACATTAACTGCAATTGGGTAATCAGCATTCAAGAAAGCAAAGCTAGAGCATAATACATAAATGCAAAGGAAAACATATAAAGAGCAACAAAGTTATCCCAAAATAAGTTGAGGAACCTTCAAAGTATTGGTTTCAGCCTCAAGTTCCACGATGCAGCCGCTGAGCTGACTGTCCAGATCTGACTGCAATAGCAGACTGTTTAATCCTCTTTTAATCCTGAACCCTGAGGAAGCATACCACCTCCCTAACTCACTGCAACAATCATCAACAGGAACCCTCATAGAATTACCCAGCAAAAAAACAACTTTCACAACCCCTAGTTTCCTCAGTTAATGAATTACCACATCATGGGAATTTGGGAAACAGTAAATGCCTTTGAAAAATCCATCAGCATAACAAAGCTTTTAGTGTTTCTGGTTTTAAATGGTGTTTCTTTTGTCTTCTGTTCAATATTTTCTTTTTTTATAACTGACTGTGACTCATTTCTCTCTTCATGTTAAGATTGATTTGTGCAGCTAGTCTGTTATTATTGAACTTATTATCTCCTGCCTTCCTTCATACATTGCCTTGATGATCATACCGCGGTGGTGGTTCTGGTTCTAGTGGCGGCGGTGGTGGTTCTGCTGGCCGCCTGGTGTTGGTGTCCTCGTCGGGGAGGCTGTTGTTTGTCTTGGCAGTAGTGCATGTAGCCTCACTGGTGTGGGGACCGTCAACTGTTGAGGGTCTCTGCAGTCGTCCATCTCGTAGTTTTCATTGCTGAAGGTTAGCCAGACAAATGTCAAAAGTCTGACTCTCATGAACAAGGTAGATTTTATTTCAGATTTTATATATGAAATAGACTGGAGGTATTTGTGGTCCGTGAGACTTGACTTGCATGCTGGGTTTGCTCTTCTTTTGTTGAGGATTGTGGGTGTTCTGTTGTGAGGGGAGATTCACATAGCGGAGTGAGAAAACATGGCGTTTGTATGTATTTGAAAAACTTGCTCAAATTTGAGGAGGGTAATCTAGACCTAGCAATTTTAGCAGCAGTTTTTCTGGTTCAACTTGTTTGTGGAGTTTGGCTGTTCACAGACCTTAATCATATGATGATCAGGAAAATCTTGATCTGATTAATTTGATTAGTGACTTCTGTGATGGTTGGGAGGTTGTCGTTTAAGAGGATTTCAACCTGACCTTGGTGAAGTGGTTGGATAATTCAGTGCTGGGAGAGAATATCAACTTGATTGATCAACTGTTCTTGGATTGTTTTGCAGCTTGTGGTTTGCATCAGTGGGTGAGAGCCAACTTTTATTTTGTCTGGCAACATTCTGGATTTATTTTTGACAAGCGAACCAGATTGTGTTGGGGATGTCGAGTTTTTTTGCTCCTTCTCCAAGGTGTTCTCACTTGCCTGTCATTTATGATTATTTTTTGGCAAATGCATGGGAACCTGATGGTGTCAGACACCAAGCTTGGTGATATTCTTGGCACCGGGTTAACTACGCCGCTATCTTCAAAGCGTTGTCAAGAATTGATTGGCCTCTGGAATTTGTCTTCTTGGGTGTTTGTGAGGCATATAATGTGTTTCTCACTATACTGAGGAGACTGATAGAATTATATGTGATAGCTAGATCAACAGAGGATCAGATGTTGCTGGTCTATTTGGATAGTCAAGTCTGTTGATGCTGGCTTGGTTGTAGAAATGGCCATACTTGATTTTTTGAAAGCATTCAATGTTTTTCATATCACATTTTGCTTCTGAAGTTGCAGGCTCTTGGAGTTTTGAGGTTGTGTTGAGGTGGACTGGTGGTTTTCTCCACCAGATGAGGACTGATGGCCTCTTCCTTACAAATGTTAATTTTTTAACAGATGGCCTTGCATCTAAGTTTGGTGCATTTGCTGATGATTTTAACATTTATTTGTCTCTCCATCATCATGAGGTTTTGCTGGATGGACGGGTCTTATAACACTCTGCCAGCAACTCACCCCTCAGCCTGTAAGTAAGGTCTTTCTGATACGCCCTGTGCTGAAAGCTACTGGGTAAGGTCGTTCGTATACGCCCTGTGCTAAAAGCTACTGGGTCATGATTAGTTCAAGATGCTGAGAAATGACTTCCAGTGAAGTAAGTTTGCAATTATTGAAGAAAAACTTTGTTTCCCGCAGTGAAATCTGCAAACAAATCCCTGCAACAATCATGTATGACTGCATCAAAAGACAAGCATAAAAAAAAAGTCCAACCTAACATTTTAGGGTCAAGGGTCGTTGACAAGCATAAAAAAAAAAAATCCAACCTAACATTTTAGGGTCGTTCGTATACGCCCTGTGCTGTAAGCTACTGAAAGTGATTGATTGAAATTGTTCCCGTACCGAAAAACTAACTGGAAGTGTTGGTGTTGAAAACAATCTGAAAAAAAAAAAATATATTCATGGCTCCAAGCATCCAAGCTGATCGAACAAGGAGGTTGACTGCTTGCTGCCGTGAGGATGAGTTGAGCGATTCCCTCATTATTATGAGATCCAAAGCAACAAACTGCAACCGGTCAGGAGTCCTTTTCAAGAAAGGTACGTTTGTGGAGGTGTTTGATGAGAGAGCAGGAGGCTTCTTCAAGAGCATCATAGAAAAAGTCGATTGGGGAAAGTTTGAATTAACAATTCATTTTGTTGGCTATAACAAGCGTTATGACCTGGTGCTGCCTATG